>BGPR01032824.1:5502-17045 GCA_013235015.1 Araneus ventricosus | reverse complement strand
ATATAAGGCGTACCCTGGGGTGAATGAACCATTAAGTGAAGTAAGCACATGCTTAGGGCATAAAGGGAAGGGGACGCCGTAAAATCTTTCCGTAGCCGAATTTACCATGGTTCACGCGCCAAATGGTGCAGCTGAAATGGGTATTATCAGTGCTGTCAAAAGCTGACTGATGCTTACCCAGAGAGCTTCTGCAGTAGTTTCTCAGCCGATCTTCAGCAGTTTCGTTCATATGTGGTTTCAGTGCAACACAAGAAATGTAAAAACAAGATTCAGCCATGCTAATCTTTATAAAATAATTGTAGGGGTGAACTAACCATTATGTAAAGTAAGCACGTGCTTAGGGCATCAAGGAAAGGGGGTACCGCAAAATCTTTCCGTAGCCGAATTTACCATGGTCCGCGCGCCAAATGGTGCAGCTTTAAATGGATATTATCATTTATGTCGAAAGCTGATTGATGCTTACTCACAGAGCTTCTGCAGTGATTTCTCAGCAGAGCCTCAGCAGTTTCGTTCATAAGTGGGTTCAGAGCAACACAAAAAATGTAACAATATGATTCAGTCATGCTGGTCTTTATAAAATAATTGTAGGGGTGAATTAATCATTAAGTGAAGTAAGAACATGCTTAGGGCATGAAGGAAAGAGGGCACTGCAAAAACTTTACGTAGCCGAATTTACCATGGTCCACGTTCGAAAAATATATATATTATAAACAATCGTATTGCACTATCAGCTGACCTACCAGACTTGAGAATTAGGTATGAAGCAGTTGTTGCATTAATTACTCCGGCTTTCCTAATCAATGTATTGGAAGAACTCACCTATGATATAAGCCTTGAGACAAAGGATAGCCAAACTGTTTGAATTGCTCTTTCATTTCATAAATCATTTGTCGATGTATGCCGAAGTTAATAAATATTATATAGCTTTAAATCCACGATATGCATTTTTAAACACCAGGTATAACAAGTTACTGTACAGTTAATCATTGAACAGAATTATTGACTGATTTTCATTTGTTTAAAAAATTTACGATTGTCTGCAATTGTATAGGATGTCTATAAATTCTAATAATATAAATCTTTCTTCCTGTAATGGTACTTTGGGACAAAATAATTTTTAATTTTTTTTCAGATACCTGTATACATGTATTGTAATAATTACCGGGGTCGAAAGCAAATGCCTGAGATTCCTGAAGCTTTTAGCACGAGGGTTCAGGTGACATATATTTCTAGAGATAGCTTAGGTGCTCTGGCCAGCCCAGAAGTCACCAGTTTGGAAGAGGTTGGTCAGCATTTCCCTTTTTATACACTGTCATTTAATTTGAGTAGTTTCATATTTGTAAAGATGGAATTTCGAAATCGATTTTGTAACTTATGTATTATTTTATTTCAAGTTTTGTAACATGTATTTTCAATGGCAATACGCTATTTTAATATTTTCAGAACTTAACTTAAACTTAATTTATTAGTTTTAATTAAATTTCAACTCCACACAAGGAGCGCCACCTAGTAGTGAATTTGAGAAAAATTGATTTCAAAATCCCATAATATTTCTATCACTGAATTAATGTCTAAGAGGTAGAAAATTATTAAATTTACAAAGCTTTTTACTTTTAAGTACGCTAATAAACGTGTGCTTTTAAAAATTGTTTCTAACTTGACTTATTTGCGTATAAATGGGATGATTATATATGCAGTACATATAAGGTTACCATCAGTGGTGTAGTCCCAAAATAAGCAGTGTCGGGACGCTCTAAAAGCAGTGCTGGAATGTTCTAAACTGAGTGACAAAAATCGCGTTGTTTTATGTACGCTTTCACATTTTTTTCTTCTCTTAAAAAAAGAAGTGCCGGAACGGCATTCCGGTGCGTTCCGCCTCCACTACACCCCTGGTTACCATAATTTTTTAGTTGAAATCCGGAAACGCCTAGGGGGTTAAGTGTCTTGAGGGGGGAGGTCAAAGTGTAGTATAAAATTCTAAAAGCTGCCTACCAACAGCCCGCTTTCATAACACTAGCACATAGTTTGAGGACGTGAAAAAATGTTAAGACGTCAGAATGCAAAGAATATAGATTTTTATTAATGTTTGGTAATTCAAAATTATATTAATGTAAAACATTAGGGCACCCAAGAGCCCCACAGGTTACTAAAAAGAAAAGAAATCCAAAGTGTATCAAGTATAACAATCAAGTATTAAATATCAATTAAACAGTCAATTTAGCAATAATTTAACTTAAAATAGCCCTAAGTAATATAATAAATTTAACAAAATGGCTAACAGAAGAGACATAAACAAATAAAATGCGAACTACATTTCTTTTATTAAAAACTAATTTAAGAGATAAAGAAAAATTATATTATGTAATAACTAGCTAAGTAAAGAAAGGTGTATAAATAAATTAAGATAAAATGATCAAAAGAATTAATCTGAATCAAAGAATTTTAATCTGCAATAAACTAAAAATCTAATTTAGGGCAACTTAGATTAGAAATTTTGGACAAGGAAAAAAGACAAATCAGACCGCTAAAGTTTGATGGGAGGCAGTATTTTTCAGTGTATACATTGCAACAACAGTTTGCACTTCGCTTCCAAAGCTCTTTTCAAGTGATTTGATTAATTTTCTTTTGCTAGATTTATTACTACAAGGACAAAGGCCTCGCACGCCGTGATTTCGTTCCGGATCCGAACCATGATACAGACATCAAGAACTGGCTGGGCTTAGATCCGGTCAAAGCTATCTACGATTTCAACACTGGTGAGTAATATAAATAAATATAAATATAATATCAGTTTCGAAAAAACGGCAATGGGAATGTAAGTTGTCAGGGATAAACTCAATTTCTTCCTTGGAAAAAAAATCCTATAAATTATATGAGTTTTTAGGCAACAAAATATGCCGTACTATTCTTCAACGCACTCTATAGGAGTAAACTGATAGCAGCAATTAAAGAATTTGGATATTTTTGTATAAAAATTTTAAGAAAATTACTCATAAATTAGAGACCCGATAAGCATTTGATTCGCAGTTATGCAAATAGCTTGTTCGGTAATCTCGTACAAATTGGTACAAGCATTTGATTCTCAGCTATGCAAATAGCTTGTTCGGTAATCTCGTACAAATTGGTATAAGCATTTGATTCGCAGCTATGCAGATAGCTTGTTCGGTAATATCGTACAAATTGGTATAAGCATTTGATTCGCAGTTATGCAAATAGCTTGTTCGGTAATCTCGTACAAATTGGTATAAGCATTTGATTCGCAGCTATGCAAATAGCTTTTTTGGTAATCTCGTACAAATTGGTATAATTCCTGTAGATATGTTTCGTTATTTCTTGTTCTTCGCAGCGAGTCTCCATTTCATTTTAGATTTTGTTTAGCCTTCGTAAGTACCTGTAATTCAAGCCTCTCTGATCGATGTTTGACGGAGATTCCGAGCAGTTGACATCCCATTTGTAGGATTTCATTCTTAGTACTTCGTAGGTGCCTGTAATTCAAGCCTCTCAGATCGCGATTTGATGGAGATCCTGAGCATTTAAAATCTCGTCTTCTACTTCGTAGGGTTTCATCCATAATTGTAGGTACCAGTAACGCAAGACTCTTTTATCGTTATTTGATGGAGAGCCCAAGAATTTAACGTACCACAGGTAATATTTAATCCAAAGTGCTTTGTAAGTACCTGTAATTCAAGCCTCTCTGATCGCGATATCGAGCATTTCATTCGTGGGATAATATTTATAGCATTTCGTATAGCTGCCTGCAATTCATTTCAATTTTATCTTCAGTTGCCAGAAAGCCCAAGCATTCAACATCCTGTTTTCCCCATACGTAGGGTTTAATTCATGATACATAATAGCACAATATATCTTTTTGCAGGTGTCTTGTACATTACAAATGTACTGACGGGCAAATGCACGACAACATACATACCTCTTGGAGACCGCTTCGACGCTGTGGGACAGCACATGTACATTGAGATTGCCGAACCAGAAGAGATATTCCGCATGCAGTCTGAGGGAAAGCAATACAAAGGCAGCGTAAGGATTCTCTTATGCTTAACATAATAAAGTTCATGCATTCGTAATTTTATAAAACAGCTATTTTTAAAAACCTCTGTTCTAACTGTGGTAAATGTGGAGTTTACGGTACCCACCTATTTCTCGCCATTATGTGCCGTCGCCAAATACTGTTTTGGATGTGCAGTTCGCTTTTTATTGCTCTCTTGCGCATGCGTCACCTGAAAAGGAGAGATTGAGCACGCAATGCCTGCGGCATTACAAGCGTGTACCGGACAAATTTTTTTAAGTTAAAAAAACATCAGCGGCTTCGCTTTCAGCATAGCGGAATACTCTTAGCTTCGCTCATTCATTGAGAACCGAAACAAAAAAAATTAATTACACAGTACTGAACCGATATTCAAACCGAAGAATTCTAAACGAAGTTTTATTAAAATTCGAATGAATCGACCAATCACATCGAAGAGATGAACAAAACAGTCCGATCGAAACGAGTCGCAATATGGCGTGATGTGCAAAACACCGATTAAAAGATTAATTTCCGCGCATTCTCGAATGTCACTCGTTAAAAATATTATTGCGCAACCAAATCAAATGTTCTCTCATCTCCTTTCTTGGCGACAAAGAGTTGGCGATCCTAAGAGGAACGAAGTAAGTGGGTACCGTAAACTCCACATTAACCCTAACTGTTTATTACCTTCGGTACTACTAAACAAATGAAACATAGGACGCATTCAACCACTATAAACAGGTCGCTACGTTTAGAAAATTTCTCTTTCACATGTTCAGGGGCATCGATGTCTTTTGGCGCATGCGCTCAATATGGCGCCTTTATTTTAAGGTATTGTACCGTCCCAGATTCAGCGCATAATACCAAAAATATCTTCATAAAATATATAGATTCTTTATTTACCATTTAGTTATATTTATCAAAAATTGTATATCATTTTATCAATAATATTTCATAGTAAGTCAGATCTTACGCACCTTCTAGTCAGTCCTTACCATACCTTGGTGCTCTGGCGAATAGCCAGAGTTAGGCCAACATAACACTTAAAGGCACTAAACAGACTCTCAAACACACTCTAAGATATGTCTTCATATTTAAGCTATATCGTTCTAAGACGTCGTGTAAATGTGGTTTGCTGTTTTCAACCTATGCATGCTACCCCTTGTTGGAAAGCTCTCGCCATTTGCAGTCTCTTCCATCCTCTTTCATTCTTGCGTCTCTCATCCGTATGAAAATAGAGGGCGAAATGTTCTTTTCCTTATATCTCCGCACTAAAGGAATCTACCTTTGCCTTCCGGCTTGCCGACGGGGATTTTCCTTCTATGCGTCGGAGATTCCGAGATTTAATTACTCAAAGAGAGAGTGTGAAAACCACGTTATCACACTTACACATTGACTTACCTCTAAACTTACACTTTGACTCTCTAAAATACAGTAGAACCCCAAGAATCCAAACTAATTGGGGCTGACCTTTGTTCGAATTCCGGGAAATTCGGTAAAATACTCTTTATATACCGAATGCAGTAGAGAATTGACTCTGGGTGTTGTGCGAAGGCGTACGGAAAAGACACGCGGCGATTCGTACGGTACAGTGGCAAACAGGTTGAGAGTACAAAAAGAAGATATTTGTTTGCTTCTACTAATTAAGGTGCTGTGTATTCATTCTTGAAGACCAATTCAAATGCTTCTTTTAAATAAGGATTAAACATTAGCTTCGTTCCTGCTTCGAAACTGTTATTTTCCCGTCATTTTTCAGTAAAAGTTTTTCACAAAATTAAAAAAATATGTTTCGATTATCCGAAATTTCAAATTCTTGGGGTTCGGATTCCCGAGGTTCTACTGTATTCCTCGTTAGCGTGATATGTTGTTTGAGAGTCATAATAAAAGAATTAATTTGTGCTTGTGTAGTTAATTACATACAGAGAGAGATTATGATAACCACATAGCCTCAACTATATGTTGACAGATCAACAATAGATACTGTTCAGCAACGGATTCCGAGACTACCACTTTTGGACAATTTTACATCGGAAAGGAGTGTCAGGCAATGAGCTCATTTCCGGAGTTCTTTGTTAGATCACGCTCTGTAAAATGTAAACATCACCTTTCCATTCTTCACTTTCCCCTTATTTTGATGAAAATAACTCCGCCCGGCGCATGCGCAAAAGCGCGGAGGGTTTCCGAATCCTTTTCTAAACAATACAAAAAGTGATGAGTGAAATTGACATAGAAGGTAAAATAAGCATTTCCAAAATATTTAAATCTCAACAAATGGGACTTGGACCATTCAGATGAAATACAGCATAAAGGGAAATCTATATTATATTTAAACGAATGGGTACCAGATGCGAATGTATTCAATACTTGGATGTATAATCAATGGCCAAGATGGATTCTTTTTATTTCCACACCTAATAAGTAAATAAAATACAGAAGTTGGAATTCACAGAAAATCACGGCTGTAGAGAGATCAATTTATTATTGGATTCAGAATTCCTCGTTTCTTGTTATGAAAGATACAAACTACTTAAAGATATAAGATAAAGATTTAAAGAAAGATACTACCATTGAAAACAAATCGTTTTTTATTAGACATGCTGACACCAGGGATGAATGGATTTGGACGGAGCGCGTGGACTCTGGGTCCTGAATCTCCGAGACTAACAGGTAGTTACCGGTGGACCTTGCTAGAAAAAACTGGTTTAAACATTAATTGAGGGGGGTTCTGAAAAGTAAAGGTGGTTAGTTACATTGTATAACTCATACATGCATCCAGCCATAAAACCATTCTCTCATTCATTCAAACTTCCCTGTCACACAACAAACAAATTAGAACAATGAAAGGAAAAAAGAGAAAAAATGAAAGGGGAGAGAAAATAAAAAGTAAAAATATTAATAAAAACATTTAAAATAATAATAATTATTATTATGGGGAGAGATGTAAATTTACCTTAAGAGGTTAAGAGGTTATTATATTTTCAACTGTTCATCATATCTGTTTGTTCTTTTAATCGTACGTGCTTTAGAGTATGTTATATTTTTTCGAATTGCATGTTGTTTTCATCAACTTTTTTCCTGAATTTTTTGTTAAATTTTGTAAAACTAGTTGCAATCTTCTGCTTGTGTTTTTTACTGTAGCATTTCATCCGAGACATCGAAACTGACGTCTTTGCTGGTAAATATTTCGATGAACACGAAAATGCATCATATATTAAAGAGACCTACATAGCAACGGTAAGGAAACCAATCTCAATCTTTTTCGTTTTCCAAAGCAATTCTCAATGACCAAAAATTTATGCCAGTAAATAAACTTTCCTTAATGTAAGAAATAATTTTGATTTCTTAATTCTGAAAGTGTGCAAATTAGATTTCAATAAAACAATACATTATGCTGAAAGTCTCTTTCTATACATGGTCAAAGCTCTCATCATTCCTGGGAGAAACATGTGATCTCGAACAATATACGTCTTGTCAATATAAACAGATCTATCCACTTTCTTCAGTTTGGGGGAAGGGTGCATTTTCTCGGGAACGAGAAAAATCGCCCTCTCTGAAATGCTGAGAGCAAATTCGAGCATTTGAGCTACTAAAGATATCTCTTCTCTTGCATTTACAAATCCAATTTTTCGAGCATCATGATGTTTCGGAAATATGTGAAAATAGATAGTCATGCCCTACGATTTTAGCGCATGCATCGGACATCCTACAGCAGTATAGCGGACATTGTATTAATTTTAAAATCTGAAAATAGATAGTCATGCCCTACGATTTTCGCGCATGCATCGGACATCCTACAGCATTATAGCGGACATTGTATTAATTTTAAAATCTGAAAATAGATAGTTATGCCCTTCGATTTTCGCGCATGCATCGGACATCCTACAGCAGTATAGCGGACATTATATTAATTTTAAAATCTGAAAATAGATAGTTATGCCCTTAGATTTTCGCGCATGCATCGGACATCCGATAGCAGTATAGCGGACATTATGTTCATTTTAAAATCTAGAGGTAAAACTATTATAGTTAGATTTAAAAAAAGTCGTTTTTTAAGAAGTTCAGCAGTAAAATAGAATACCGCAATCTACGTTTCTGAAAATCGCGTCATGAAGGCTAGAAAGTATCTTATGATTGATATGATATCTCAGAATGATGATGAGATATCTCAGAAAATGAATATGGCCGCCTTCTAGGAGGGCGCCATTTTTTTTTTTTTGTCTTGACCGAATTGGATCGGCAAGTTTTCTAGTCCATCTATTGATGGCAATTTTACTTAATTTTTAAGCAGATTGAAGCGAATTTTGGAATAAATATTTTTTTGAATTAGGGATAACAGTCTTTGTTGCTAAATATCCCTAAACCTCGTATCTCTGAGACATACAATTCAAGATATCTCACGATAAAGTAATGAATCGCACGCGAAGTATTTGTAATAAAAAATAAACTACTGGGCTCCTTCCCATACTCTCTGACGCTCATCAACCTCAGAAGGATAGAGTAGCCATCCTGGGATATTGGCAACCCTCTCATTGTAGAAAAAAAGTTCGAGTTCGTAGCCCCAATTAGTGAATTGAAGTGCTTTGACGAATAGTAGTCCCAATTAGTGAATTGAAGTGCTTTGACGAACAGTAGCCCCAATTAGTGAATTGAAGTGCTTTGACGAACAGTAGCCCCAACTGGTTCGGATTCCCGAGGTTCCACTGTATAGAATAGAGATCACTATCAAGCTCCTTGCATTAACTCGAAAATAAATCAAAAGAAAACAATGCAAAATGACGATACTTTGATTTAAAAATATGGCTTATTGGTGGTATATATGCCAGTTGAAATTTGTTTAGTAGTTTTTGAATACATACTGACTTGTTAGACAAGGGCGGGAAAACCCCAATGGAATGCGTTCGGCTTAATCACGGATGTGTAATGTAACTCTCCTATAAATAGGACGCTGGGCGTTATCGGGTTAATATTGAGGAGCACTAGGCACTCGTTAAGCCCAGGATGTTATTCAGAGGCCTTTAAATAAAAAAAATGTTGAGACTCTCTAGTTAATCTCACTCATATTTTCAGAAATTCGTGAAATTGTATTACATATTACGATGTACAAAGTGTTTTACTGCTGTTTTATATTTTGAATATTTACTTCGTCAGTAACTATTTATCTTTTTATCAAATAAAACAGCACCAATTAGAGACTCAATTTATCTCAAGTTGAAATATTTCGTTATAATTTACACAACTTCTGCATACCTGAGGAACAGTTTCATTTAAGATAATAATAATAACGAATGTATTTATGGTCAACTGAGCTTTTAAATTAATGTAGAAAATTAATAGTAATCCGTGAAGGAAAAGACACATTGAAAACAGAAAAAGATAAATCAAAGTTGTAAATTAAAACTTTTAAAAAGTTGCGTCAGTAGTTCAGCCGTCAGGGGATGAAAATGTCTCTAGTTTTAGTTTTGGAATGATAGCTTTCGTGTTTGGGAGATTAATTTCTTCGCAAAAAAATTCAAGTTTATAGGTTCCTTATTTATAGGAGATTTATCTCACAGGGCTCTATTGTTTGCAAAATGTCTTCACCTGATGATTCTGTTTCAGAACGGCTGGCACGAGGACGCTGACGATATGCTGGAGTATGGAGTTCCCATTAAACACGTCCTGTTCCCAGAGCAAATGGTGAGCGTTCTTTATTTAATGAAAAACAGCGTTTACCGAAATATTTAAAGTTCCTTAATTACACATCTCCTGGGTTAAAGAACACTTTAGTGCCCTAGAGAACTACAACTGCCAACTACTGTTAAAATCAAGACCAATCTACCTAAATCTTACTTAACTCTTTAATCCGGAGGCGACTTTTTTTCTAGCCACTTTAACACCGGGCCTTTTTGGAAGGATACGACATGAATTGGACTCTCCCAACCTGGTGGTCATTTACCCCACCCCTGCTATAACCTTCCCTTAAGGCGCACGAAAATGGGCTGTGGTTGGCAAGGGTAATTGGGTCCCCTACCACTCTTATCTCCTAAGCGAAATCATAACTTCCCCTCCCCCCAAAAGAAGCAAACCGCCTCAGACCGGCCTTCGTCGGTGTTAAGGGGAAATTTTTAGACCGCCTCGCTCCGTGTGAAGGGTTAAAGCAAAATCTTAAAAAAATACTCCATTGACATTAGCAAGATAGATAGAACTTATTGGTAAAGATCCGGTGTATTTACCAATTCGTACCCCAAATAAATATCAGCAGAGCATCATTTGATACGAAAATCAATCGGTAAATCACAATGCATGGGTCCTTTCTGGTCTATCTCCACCGGTTTGGGTTACGTACCCTCTATTGATGTGTCTTTGGAGGTGAAGGTGTTATAGACCGCAATGTAACTGACTGTATTGTAACAAGCGCTTTTCATATCACAAAGCCCAGTATTGAAAGCCTATCAGTTTCACGCGAAAATTTAGCACTGCTCAAAAAATCTTGGGCATGAATATAAACGAAGATTCCTGATGAAAGAAGACGTGACATCATCATAGATCTCACAGCATTCATTGTGAGCAATTCCTGGATGATATATTGTATTAATTTTTATTTATATTTCCTTTCTTTCGGTGGTTCACATTACATTTTCTTCAAGAGGGGGCGCTATTAAACTATAAACATCATCAAGTCGGTTCCCTACCTGTGGATTAGTAATAATAATAATTTAATAATAGATGATTCACCTGTATTACCAAACATACATTTCTCAAGCTATGAATTATATTATTACTATGAACAATGGTTCTTAATGCTAAATAAGACCTCGAACGATCCCATCCTTTTTTATGCAGTCCCTGCCTTCAGGTGGTCATCTAAAGACGCGTATACACTTGCAAGACGAACGTCCACGAGACTTTTGTTGAAATTATTTTCATGAAGAATCAACCACGAACCACGGGAAAGGAGCTAACCCACCTCGAACCATCAATCATCACTTGTCAGTAGCCAATGGAGTGGGGGTGCATTCCAAAACATTTTCGAATTTGCTTTGGTTTACAGATTTAACCTCACTGGTTCGTTGGAAGTTCGTGGGAAACTGCGAACTACACTCCAACACGTTTCAATTTGAACCGCGAATCTCTTTGTGTTCGCCGAAAAACTAACAGGATTTTGCTCGCCGCTAACAGTTCGCAAACCGAAAATCTCGTCCCAAACCGTTAACCAGCTGGTCACGATCGGTTCGCAAGTGTATACGTCCCTTTCATTCTTGGATTCCTTAGGCATTTTAATGTTTTTATGAGAAAGAAATACACACACTGGCTGAAATATTGCCATGTATTATTTGCTATAGAATTTTCGACTTGTTTGTTTTTTTTTTTCGTTTCAGTCTGGCGAGCTGGTGGAGAATATAACCGAGTACCACTTCTTCAAGTTCCGAGCTGCTCCACCTCACCTGATGGCCTTTGATGTCAGCAACTGCATCGAGACCATCGATCACAAGGAATACGCCATCATACTGAGAAGTGAGTAACTCCCATCATTTTGAAA
>BGPR01032823.1:0-17304 GCA_013235015.1 Araneus ventricosus | reverse complement strand
ACTCTGCGGTTTCTGAATCCGTTGCTATACAATATTTCCCTTTTCTTGTTTGAATGTCGTCGGCTATCTGTGATCTGTATTTTTCTCGACCTGCATCACAGCTTGGTTGTATCTAAATTACCTCTAAATTTCGTAAAGTGATCTGCATCATTTTTAATTAAATACGGTTAAATTGAAATAAACTGTTTTTGAAATTTTAACGATTGCCGTCTTCATTGAACATGCCAACATATCACGAAACGAATTTTATTGTTTCATACAAATTTTGATTATGCATGTTAGACACACAATTATTCTGTATTTCATGGTCTTTAATTTATAATTAATTATTATGAACAATATTGAAGCTTCATATGATTTTTTCTCAAAGTCTCTACCAGATGGCGCCCTTTGTATGATATCAAAATTCTGTTCACTTAATAAATTAACAGTTAATTAAGTTCCTAAATTATTAAAACAGCGTATTGTCATCGAGGATACAAAAGTTCACAAAATCTCTGAAGCAGTGCAGGATGTGAGAGAAAATCGATTGCAAGATTCTATATTAACAAACACGATACAAGTCGAGTTAAATGAAAGTTTGCAAAAGATTAGATTTTATAATGACACGACACTGCGAAGATTCGAGCTCTACATAGTCATTTTTTGCTCGGAATATAAAGCCTACATTATACAATCGCTAACTTATAAAACAGAAGTAAAAGCATATAAAAAACGAAAAATTTTGCTAACGTATAATTTTTCTTTGTCTAGAAACGGAAATCTGAAGACAGACAGAGAGAGCTGATATGACGCAGAGATGTAGTGATGATTCATTCATAAAACGCTACCTAGTGCCTAGTATGGAAGTTTACAAAAATATAGCTGAACACGTTTCATGTTAACTCTTTGCAGCGAAACCTATTGTAACGAAATTGTCTTGTGGTTGTAAGTGAATTAGACATTTGGCCACAATAAGAGTGACATATTGTGGTCACGGTTCTGTGGTTGTATTAACATGAAAATGTTAAACATATTCCTTCATGTTTAAATTCTATTTCTCAGTGAAGTGGAAAGTTTATTAGCTCACTCGTTTTCTTTAAAAAATTTTGATGTTTACATTTTATTTTATTTTATTCGCTTGCAACATTCTTGTATGCATAAAACTACTAGCAGTATTTCCTTTTCGAAATATTCGCAGAGATGTCTTACAAGCATCGTTTATTTAAATTCTTTAAAATGTCATTTTAGAATTCAAGTGAAAAACCATGAAGATCAGAAGATATAATTTTAAAAATCATCTGCATCCTTTCTGTTAATTACTCTTGAAAAAAATTTATAAATTACATCTGCGAACGAAACACTTCTCTCCTCTAAGCCTTTTTAGAATTGACAACTGACAGTTACAATTATTTATTTACTGTTAAATGCTTAGTAAATAAAGAAATATGTATAAATATGAGCCTATCAAGCAGTGATTAGCTTTGGGTTTCAATATAGATACATGGAAAAAAATTAAGTCATTTGGAAAGAAGCAAAAAACTGACATTCGAATTTTGAAATAAATCCATTCTATTCAATGAAACAATTTCTATGAAAAATTGAAATATAATTGGAATGTAAAATTGAGTTTAAAAAAATTTCAAAAATATTTTTTAAATTATTTTAAAAGATATTCAGATTCCTTCAGAAATATGAAGCCAATTAGGAATTTACAAATGTTTTGTAAATTTACGGATCAAAGAACTCAAACTTCGTATCACTAATTAGAAGCATTCGTTTTTAAACTCACATTTTCGTCAAAAAATCCTGGTTTTTTAATGCGTCTGAATTTCAGAAGAATTAACAAAATATATCTTTTTGAAAGAAAATAATTTCTTTATTCAATGATTTTCATATTTACAGTTTATGTTTAAATAATAAAAACTATTTAAATTCTATTTTGTTAAAGATATGTTTCGCACTTAAAAAATATTTTTACTTCAAGTTGTTTCAAATAACGCGATGAGTGGAGGTATTCAGTGAGAAATATTTCGGCAGCTAAAATCTACATTAATCAATTATCTTCAGAGTTAATATTTTACTGAAATTAGAGTTCACATGTATGTGCCGACATTGTAGAGACCACCTCAAAGAACTTTACCTCAAGCCTTCTAATCTAAGTAAAGGGGAACACTTGATCTTCCTGCAGCAGGTGTCGAATTTTTTCGAAGAAAATGTTTCTTAGTCGCTGCACCGTTTAGTGTCCGTCCTCTGCCAAACACTGGAGATCACACGCTGAAGCACATTCAAAATTAAGGACTCTCCGTTTAAGACTTGTCCGGTTTTCGTCATGGGCAGCGGTGGCCAAGTGGTGAGGTCTCGACTCACCATTTGGCTCACCTGGAGGGTTTCCAGGTTCGAAACCCGATCCCACTGAAGATCCTCCGTGGATGTGGACGTGTTGCACGTTAACCCTATGAGCCCTATTCCGCCTGAAACCACCCTATTCGACAGAGGCCGGACTCAGGCGATTTCAGGTGCCTGAGTGAATTTTACGGGAGAAAAATGGTTTCTTTCTTTGTTGACAATTGATCACCCAAACTTGGGTATCGTCCTCCTGGAATTTCTCTAAAGAAAGGAAGGATTTCATTCTGTTTTCGTGAAAGAAAATTTACTTCAGTTTTTGAGGTACTGGAAATCTCACCCCAACCCTGTTCAGAGAGTTAAATCATACATAGTGGCCAAACGTCCTTCCGCAGGTGCGGTGCGAAGGTTTGGAGAGGGGGTGTCAGCTCGCCATCTTACCGTGGTTCAAAATAACGAGGTCCGTCCCAAAATAACCCTTTTGTTGCTTCAAAATGAGAAGTTAATATATAACTAAACCAGCTGTCGTCATTGTAGCAATTCTTACCTTCACAAAGATATCCAGTTGGCGTCTTTGTACCATCATATGCACCCGATTTCATAATTACCCACATTTTCAACTACAGCATTTGCAAAAAATAAAAAAAACTATCCGAGCTGCCAATTCCTTTTGAAGCCCATTTATAACCATTTTAACGCGGACAAGTGTTTTGCGTTATGTCGACGATAACTAAAACGTTTTGCATTTGCGCAATGATTAATCTAAGTCAATCAACATCACAAAATTTACTACAAGTAATTTTGAAGAGCTGTATTCAGGTTTTTCTTTTTCTTTTGAATTTTTTTCCTCTGAAGGTTTTTGACGCTCTTTTTATTTCAATTTCTCAGCATTTATTTAAATAAAATTTTAATTGAAATATAATAATTGGAATTTTAACCATGCATAACATACACAAAATTATGAAATAAGCAAATAATATTCTACTTCTGTATTACTCCTGAATTCCTGGTATTAGTTGCAATCAATCAATTGCATTTTTAGCTAACCATTCTCGTTGCCTCTATTTTCAAAATATAAACAAGATAAGCCTATTGCATCCTGCATTTCGAAATTGACAACCACTAATTTTCAAGAGCTAGCCTAAGATTGGACCATCTCCTTCCCAGACCATTCAGCGTGGATTAGTGGCAAAATCGAAGCTATCCAATCACTGAATTGTACTCCTTTCTGTTCTTATCGTTTGAAAGGGAATACTGAGAATAAAAGGAAAAAAGGGAAAGCGTTTGTAAAGATTGTCAAGAAACAAAAAGCGAAACAACCCTCGAAGGGAAGAAGGAAGACTAAACTTTCAGTAATTCGGCCCTCTCCCCAGCAATCGGAGGATGATAGACAATCAGCATTGACGAAATTCGATAAGATTTTGGTTTCAACTCATCTGGTACGCTCAGTTAGGACTGCTTTTGTGGTGTGACGTTTCAGTGTGTATTTTCTCGAGGAATTTCTATATTGAGTAGTTAAAAGCAATATTTATTATATAATTACATTTATTCTACATTTACAATGCATTCGGGCTTCTAGGTGCATTAAATCACCATTGGAACGACCTGTGTGCTAAATTTCAGGGATGGGAGTGCAATATTTTACGTCTAAACAATCTCACACACACACAAACATTGCCTAATATATATATATATATAGATAGATAACATTTACTTTAAAGTTAGCATAAAATTTTTATCATGCGATTAAATTACTCTTGTTAATTACTTTGTAATACTCTTCTTATAAAATATTTCGTTTAATCTGCTCTCATTTTTGAAGGAATTTGTTTAACATGATCAAGATTTCATTTCTTTCTTTTTCCACGCCAGAAGGAAATCGTTCAAAATGCCAACCACGTTAGAAGGAAAATTTATATATGACCAGAATGAATATCTAAAATAATAAAATTTCGTCTCTTTTCTTTGTACACGACGTTGGGCCCGCGATGGCCTTGTGGCAAGGTTTCGTCTTTCTTTTCGAATATTCGGGGCTGAAATATTCCATTTTCGAAACCCCATTTCCACTGAGGATCCAATGTGTATGTGCGCCTGTTGCACGCTACATCATTTGTAGACGTTAATATACCTAAACTAACCAAAACTCGGACAGCTCTTTTAAAATATTGACTCTGCCTATTCCCAGAAAAGCCAGTTCGTAGTGTTTCTAGACTAACCCCTCTAATCTCCAGTGAACATCACCACTCAGATCAATCATCTCGGGTGATGGGGCCTAGTCTATTAACTACGAGTGACTAAGGCAGACTCAAAGAAACATGCTAAAAAAATAAACTATTTATTTAATTCTGGATTTAAAAGTCACATCGCTGCGTGACGAAATAAAATAGCAGTATTATAACATGAGACAGCTCAAGTATACATACAATAATGAATCTGCGCAGTTTGATTACAAAGAGGTTCACTTCGAGTGACTGCGTAGAAGCAAGACGAAAATGATCCGTAGACGATAGGGTTCAAGTTGATGGATTGACAATTTGGCTCTAGTAGTAATGGACGCCACATGTTCTTTCTAGATGCCTCCTCTGTATTCACATCGCAGCTTTTGTAAATCTTCTGTTTCAAGTTCCATTCGCAAAACAAAGCAAAACACGAAATGACGTCAGTGGCGCAGAAAGCGCATTGATATTATTTTCACCCTCTTCATATTTGATTATATAATTGACAAAAACACGCTAATATTTTGTCTCCGTAGTGTCCCCTAAGATTGGTGCCCGGGGACATCTATAAACCCTTTGCCTCCTGTTGCTACGGCACTGGATAACGTGTTATTCAGTTTTCTCCAGTATGAAAAACATACTTTACTCGCTAACTTATCTTCTGAGGAGTCTTTTAAAAGAAAACAAATCATGCTTTCTTATGAGCTGTTGTCTATAATGACGATATGGAATTGACTGCATTTAGAATCAATTATTCGGCCGAAGAATGGGAAGAAACAAGTGCTCACTTCTGAAAATAAAATATCGCGTTTTCCATTAGAAACTTCATTTATTGTCCTTTGTTCAGAAGGATATATGTCTTTTGTGATACAAGTTTTAGTGGCTACTTAAAAGCAATCAGCGATTGACTTCTAACAATAATATCAGACTGAGTTTTACTTCTGAGAATAATATCAATTAGTTTAAATTATGCCGTATCAAGTCTATTTCCCATTGACTTAACCCTATCGCCAAACATCCACAGCGCAAGTTTCATCTTTATATGAAAATTTTGACTTTAAATTATGGTGGCCTTGTGAAAGATTCTGAACTTCAGACTTAGAAGCCACAGTTAACAGAACCTATTTTTCCACTAGTTCCTGCGAACATGTGCGCCCTATGCTTTCTAATTGGGGTTTCGGACAAATATATTGCAATAGTATGGGGTGTAAGAGAAGAAGAAAGGTTGTTGGGCAAAGTGTTACTCTCGTCATCTGTTAACATTAAGAGGCCTATGCAGTTTAGAATAACTTGAACATAGATAGTCAGATTTAAGACAGGTTAATCTTTATTGTGTAATTAAACGAAATCAAGAGTATGCATGTCATGTCCTTTTACATTGGTGAAATTGAAAGGTACTATGCCAAGGGAGCTAAAATCCTTTCCAACCGGACATGTACTGTGCGGTTTCACACTGTCTTATTCGTCATTTATCTGTTCTGCCATGTGACGGAAGGCATGTGGAACACTTGTTATAATACGAGCGTCACCGAACATAAGGTTAGTGATTTTCATTGTATGTTCATCTCCATTCTATTTCTCAGTTTAATCTGTGTCCCATGTCATATCTATGACAGATCTAACGTAGCTAACAAAGCTAGGTCTGTCGGAGATAGCATTTGCTCCGTAACATGTTACCGTTTAAGCTCGAAAGCCTTTAATGGGCACATTATTTAGGTAATCTGCAGATTAACTAACTTTTTCCGTTAAAGTGCGGAATCAACTACAAAATAAGAGTTTCTCATTGATGTGATCCGAATAATTAAAGTGCAAATATTTTTTTCTCTAATTTCCTTTCACCCCTCATTCTTATTGGTCAATGGGCCACGGTTGATGAGACAACATGATTAAACAATGAGATACATTCTATAAAAATATAACCCCAGTCCACATAAAATTGTTTTTGGATTTGTAGCGAACATTGTCAAAAACAACAACTAAAAAAAATGAGAAAAAGGGAAAAGTTGTTGAGCGTTTCTAAATTAGTAATTCGTAATATTTCTGCGTTGTTTCTATGAAAACCAATTTAAGCCTAAACAAGCATTCTCATTGCTCCAGCAAAGTTCTTAAATGCACATTAACATGTACCTAGTAGATAATATGCAAATTATCTAGGCAATCTTCAGAATCTATGTAAAGTGATAAATGAAACAATTTTCTGGGCATCAACGGATTGGCCTAGTTAATCTTCAGATTAACTAATCATTCTGCACAACACCTGATTTCCCCACATGAGTGATAATTGCACTAAATTGATGGATCAATCTAAAACATGACCACCCGAGTAATCGGTTAATTTATAATTATCATCATTTGCATAATTCCAGAAGATGCCTACGACATAGCGCCCTGTGTTAGAGACTTTTAGAATTACAGATGTTTCTGCTACAAAAAAATCCCTTTGAAAAGAAGGAGTTTCAGAAATTCCATCTCCATATCTTATTTTGTTTGTATTTTGTGAATTTTTAAATTTTTTTCTGAGTTTTTGCCTGCTGTGTATATATCGAAGCTTAGAAATCATTTGGATTGAATCATTTTTGCGAGCTAAATTTCTTTCCTGCACTTTATTATTATTATTAATTAAAATATCACACGTTCATTTATCATGCATTAGTTGAAATTAAAAAAAAATCTGTATAGGAAATAAAATAGCGAAAATCTCGCTCTTCAAACGGGATTGAAAATTGGTAAATTCACATGAGCAAAAAATATTTATTTTTATTGCATCGGAAATCGCATAGAAAGATGTTTCATACTCAATTTCACTTATTGATTGAGATATAGAGTAAAGAAGTGAAGACTTTGTTATATTTTTGCTTTAAATTTTAACATAAAAAATTGATTTTTCCATCTTCATTTACATTAATTTTTCATTTCTACCAATTTTTATAATTAATAGTTGTTTCAGACAATTATCCTTTCATCTTCATAGTTATTTCTCTTTTAAGGTCAAACTTTCATTTTTTTTCTTAACAGTTATATGAATTTTTAATGTAAACTTCCAAATTGTCAGCAATGCTCCACACCTCCCTTTTCTAAAAGTCTAAATGTGACCAGAATCCATATTTAAAGCAGTAAAACTTCTTTTCTTTTTTTCGAACATCTCGTTTAAAATTTGAATCCTGCACATTTCCAGGCCATTTCGAAATATTCATTCCGGAAAATCTCATCTGTATTCAGCTCTCAGCTTTTGAGAATCTTTTGTTTCAACTTCCATTCTCGGGACAAACTACGACGCGAGATAACGTGTCATTCAATTTGCAGCTGCAAAAAAGAGGCATTTCTTTTTTTATTTCTCTTCCTTTCGAGTCATTCAAAAGCAAATAATGCGTGCATTTTTGCACTCCTTTATGGAACTTTCGAAGAGACTGCAATTTAAAAACCATTATTCGGAAGAAAAATGGGAAGAAAAAATATCTCACTTCTGTAAACAAAATATTCCATTTGTCGCTCACCCCACTGTCTTTTGTCAGAAGGGCGCTAAGTTGTCTGAGTTCGAATTTAAAATTGTTTGTAAAACAAACCCTTATGAATATATTTCAATATAAGTTTTCCTGTGTATTAGAGTTAGAACAATGCAAATTGATGTTTCTGCAATTAATTCAATTAGTACTGCATAATTTGAATGTCTAAATTCCGTGCATTTAAATAATTTAAATGCTAAAAAGTTTGGAGTCCATTCATATTGACGACATTTGGGGAATTACAAATTGAGACCGACGCCTGGATTGGACTGGTATTTATTTATTTCCCGCCGCGACCCTCTCACTCATAGGGTGTGGAGAATTTTAACAGTCGGCGAGAAAGAGTAAGAAGAAGGAACATAGTGTATGAACATTAAAAAATTCAAAACAAATACAGAAGAAAAATAGAATCCACAAAAATACTTATATATATAACACATTAAAAGGAATATTCATACAACTAGAAAATCACCAGTCAAAGTATGACTGGTGCAAATTGCCTCTTCATTCGAGAGATCTCCCGTAAAATTTGACGTGTTTAAATAGATATATATGCGAGAGAAATGTTTAATAGTGATTGAAAACAAATAAAATAAACATATGTTTCATGAGAGGAAATATTATTTATATATTTCTTTATTCAAAAAACCTCTTGGTAAACAACATTCCGTGTGAAGTATTTTTTGTTGTTTAGCAATTTTCCTTGTACTTCAGATGTCTTTGTGTAAATTTTAACGTTGCCATAAAATATTATGAAATTATATCATCAGGATTGCAATGAATAATCAGAAGCATCGTGGCGTCCAAACTATATCACGCGCATGATATACCAGTGCCATAATTTACTACTTTCTATTAAAAAACGGAAATTAATTTGAAATATATTAATGTAATTTAAAATTTCTCGAGAACTATTGATCAGAGCGAGATAAATTTTATATCAATCGATAGCAAATTTTATTTCACTATTTTAGAGCTATTAAATTTGAAATTACAACGACAATTACTCTTTGATAAAATTACTGAAATTTAGGTTTCCTAACAATGAAATAATGCTGTTTAACGTCTCTCAGTGCTATGGCGCGAGTTTTATTGTTAGTGACGTCAGAGCGTTACCAAGAGACAGATCAGGGCTGTTTGTTATATTAGTGATGTGAAACACAGTAGCGTCAAATATGGTCTATTCGTTTGGGGGAACCACAACCCAGAAAGAAGCTCTAAGTGTTACTAAACAAATATGCAAATATTAATTTAATAAAGAAAGTCGATATATTTAAAAAAATTTTCCGAAAGGAGGTGCCCCCTTAAAAAGTCTTAGTTGACATAGTTAAAAAAAAACGCCTTAATTTTTAAACTGAGCTAAAGAATTGCAGATCTGCTTTGAAATTTTAATTACATGCACAGTCTAATTCAAAAGTTAAGAGGTTTTTTTTCGCCAAAGATTTAAACCGATTGCCTCATGCTGTTTGGCAGGAATGGTCAAATAAAAGTCTTAAGTTTAATTACAATGATAAACCAAATGATCGGCATCGCCGCATTCTGCACAAGGACAATTTGGACTATTTAAAATAGATTGGACCGGTATAATAACTTCAATTCTATTTAATATTTTGGCTGTAAAATAAGCAAATTATGTTGTAGCGATGTAAATGTGGTGTTGAAAAGGAAGCACTACGTGATAATGGTTAAAGAAGTGTTTAATATTTAGATGTCATCAATCAAATATTTTAGCAAAACACTAATAATCCTTACGTCAGTCAGTTACAAAATATGATATTATATGCTCTGATAGGAAAATTGTTAATCTACAATTTGCTGCGATAATCTTATTGTAATAGTTCAAAACATAAGGTTAGGGGAATCTTCTGTTGTTGTTGTGAATTTAAGAATAAAAAATAAAGTTTGCTTTAATTCTGCTTAAAGAATTCGGTGATCCAATTCGCAAACCTGTTTCCTTAACAGGACCGATGGCACTATTTTTAAACTATTTTTCCCTACTTGGAAATATATTTTATAAAATGTTAATTACATTCTTTTTAAGTAAATAAGATAGAGAAATTTCCTTCTTGTATTTTATTAAAATATCTTAGTACTTTATAAAGTGTTCAGTTGGTGGAATTTCGTCATTCTGCCTCTACATGTCAGATGCGCCCAGTCAATTTAATTTCGGAACTCCTTATTCATTAAAGGTAGAAAGAAACGAAATCTCCTAGACTTTATCGTATGCTTCAACTTTAACCCTTTGATTCCTAAGACCATTGTAATAGAGGGACCTCAAAATACGGGAACGTCCGAGTTCCTCTTTCAAAGATAAGGGACAATTCCCCACCACTTCTTTAAAACTAAACTAACTTATATCAATCTCTTAAAAACTAAACAAACAAACAAAACTAAGCTGGCACTGTTCGAATTCTAAGAAAAACTTCCTTTTCTCCCAACCCATCTGGCCGAGCTACTCTAGCGAAGAAAGTGTGCGCAGCGGGTGAGAAACCAATCACACTTAACGAAAGGGGTGGAAATTTCGCAGCGATATTCCGGGCGTTTCGGACGGAATTTGTTACAGATCTGTGATCAGGTTCAAAGACCGCATTTTCATTTATCGTGTTTCCATGTTTACGCACACACCGACGGACATAAAGAAAGACACTTAGACTTAATTTCAATTTTATTTTCCTTTCATAGACTAAGAGAGTTCCAAAAGATTCTAAGGTTGCTCAAACTCTGGGAGTCAGATTCTTTCAATACTTGAACTATTCACAATACTTTCTAAATGTGTTTTTTTTTATTCTAGGGAACGGAAAGGAAGAGGAGTGTAGAATAACATGTAATAAGATTCTTTTAGACAATTCTTTCGTCACGTGACATTTGCCCAGTGCTTATTGACTCCATTTTATTTCATTAAGTCAGTTTTTTTGTGAAATCCTTCATACGAATATCATGACGTCTCGAAATGGTTTACTTTGCCTTTGGGGCCGTTCAAATATTACGTAAGCATGTTTTTGGTATTTTTTGACCCCCCTCCCCCCCCTTTGTCAGCAAAAAATAACCTAAAACCCCTCTTATAATTACGTAATGCAAACTGCAACGCCCTCCTTCTTTTTTTTTTTTTTACAAAGCGTATAAGCAGTAATAACGTTTAAAATTTTAGGACTTAATTCAAATAAAAGCTCTAACTAGGGCTTAAAATGAAAAAAAAAAAATGTAAGTTTAATTTCCCATTACAATTTCAAGGTTTAAGACTTACAAAATCGTTATTTTTCTTGTCAAATTAGATTGCTTTTCAATTTAATTTTTTAATTAAAATTTGCGTACAAGGTACAAGATTTTCAGGAGATAAAGTGATTTCCGAATGTGTCTTGCGTAAAGCATCGCTCTACTCCCTCCTTGCTAGCAAAATAAACAAATCATACCCCTCCCTTGGGTGCTTCAGTCCAGAATTGAAGCGGCCCTTTTAGACAGGTAGCTGTCTGTAGTTTTGATGCGTACCAAGTGCAGAATTTTGGTCTTCAAGTAGTTTGAAATATTAAAGAACATATCTTCGATTTATGAAATGTGTTCAAATTTGTTGCAGTGGAATGTCAACAAAAGAGAGTTTCGATAGTTCTTGTTTCAATGCACATTCATTGAAAGAATTAAAAGAAAGTGGTAGTATAAAATTTGAAATTCAGGACAGTTTATCTTCTTGATTTCTTGCGATTATTTTAACCAAAGATCTACAATATTCATGGAATGTGATTGAATCGAACTACTATTAAAATAATAACCTTTTGTCATATTTCTTGATTTTAAGTAAACAATTTTTATTATTAAGTAAAAATTCAAAATATACAGTTATTAATCCTTATCAAGCTCCCTCTGAACTTTGTATGAACATTTTTTAAATACTTGTATTACAGCCTCACAAAAATAAAATCAAATTAAAAATCACCCGTATATCGCTTGTTGGTACTAGATAATACAGTAGCTAGTAGATTAGTGTTATTTTATGTGGTAGTTATTTTACATTCTAACATTATGTATATTATTCTGTGAAATAACTAGTACAACGACTATGATGCAAGTGACCTTTTCACTCTTCGCTGATTCACAGTTATTTCATGGAATTTACATATTCTTATGAAAATGAGTTTCAAACTTCAAAGATGACATATAAGATCTCGATACAAAAAAAAAATTTCGTTTCTCATTTGTTTTGTTTTGAAGAAAACGATCACTCCTCTTTTCCTACGTCATTTCAAAAAATACATAAAAGCCAGAAAGGACAGTTTGCATAATTCTTCGATAGTTGTTCTGGCACCATTCTGAGATCTAGATTCAAATTTCATTGTTTAAAACTCCTCTTTTTGTTTACTTTTTTCTCACGATTCCGGCGATTCAAGTCTCTGGGTATCAAAGTATTGTTTTCTTGTTTGAGATGTTGACGTCATTTATTTTTCAGCAATGTTTTTTCAAAACATGGTGATGCTTGAGCTCGTTCGAAATACTCTCATAGCGATTACAGATTCAAAACAAAGAAAATGCTCTTCCAAATTTCTTTTTTTTCCTCCGTGGTGATTTACAGTTCACGAGCTGAAAGAGCAGATCTTAATTACCTCAGGCTAAGCCTACGAAAACTAAACTAAATGAAAAGGAAGTTTCTTCTTTTCTTTTACTTGCATCTGAAGAAATCATGTTTTATAATCCCAGCCATAAATCTGTGTAGATGAATTTTGTCTTCATTTCCGAACTGTTTCATTCTTGACCATGCATGGAGAGTAAAAAAAAATTAAATTCCATTTATTGCTTTTTTTATATAGTAGTGTTAATGAAATTTTAAATCCGACTCTAAAAATATATAATTTGTTTTAAATGAAGACACTCATGCGTAGATTTTAAAATCTGAAATTCAAAAGCAATAATGTTTAAAAAACTAAGAGCTCTTTATATTCGAATAATATGAAAAAACTTTTATTATTTTGCAGTCATTATTGCCTATGCTTGGAATTCATTCTCCGTTCTAATATAGGGATGTTGAATTGACATCGAAGACATCGTGTACTTTTGAGATATGCTATAAAATAATGATATTGAATTATAAAACTGAGATAAAAAGTGTTTCTGATGATTCTAAAAATGTTAGTCAGTCATTTCCCTAACGACACTCATCTCTACGATTGAGAAAACCTAAATGCGCATGTCATTTAACATTTAATGTGCGCCATCTGTGTTCTCACTGTGTGTCAAGTCCATACTCCTCTAAAGTGCGGCTATTCGCGTCGCTCCACTTCCACTCTCCATACCTTTAGGTGAGGCGGCTCATCGACCGCTTCTCAGCCCTCAAATCCATCCTCAGAATCGTCCAAGTGAAACACGCACCTAATCCACCCCACAGATATATTTTCCCTTGGAAATTTTTGGCACTGACGTTAATCCAAATAGAAAGATGGTTGGTTGGATACCAACCATTTTGCTCCACCGAGTCCACCTGACCGGCTTACGATGTGAAGCTGGGTTCTGGCTCGAGCGGGCGTGAATGTCCAGCTGAAAGATAAACCGTTGGATCCAATATTAGATTCTTGCCACTGGCATGTTGGAATGAGACATTTTTTTCCAACAAAACAGACAGAACGACCTAGTGCACGAAATACTATGATGGGTTTGTTCTAAAGAAGAAGAGCAAAATGAAGATCGAAAACAAACTTTTGAAAGCATGTAGCCCAACTCAGCCAAGCAAACACAGTAGCACCGTTTTATGCCTCTTTCCAAGAAGACGATATAAATGAAAAGACGTGTAATCGAAATTTACCTAAACAACTTTTTATTTACGGCAGTTTAGTTATTAACGTATTTATCTAATAAATAATTTTTAAAGTTTTTAGGATATATAATATAAATACTACCATAGTAGCGGACTCTAATATAAATTTACAATAAACAGCATGCCAGTAAGTGAGAAAATTTCTGATTTTTATGCTATTCTTCACAGTACTAATTACACACTATCTATACGGTTTATGTGCATGCAGATAGACGTTTAATCATATAATCGTTATCGGCATCCCGATCCTGGATTACGTCACTCTGTATGGATGTTAAATACACATGGTAAGGAATTGAATCAAGTTCTTTTAATTTTATTTTTATATTCTTTTGACAAAAGCTTTTATATGTTCCGAAGTTTCAATGAGTCATTGAAAGTCGTTTTCCAATTGATCTTTTGTATGTGGTATAAGTACATCATCATTGTTAAATTTCGCCGAACAATT
The DNA here is from genome assembly GCA_013235015.1 of Araneus ventricosus. Taxonomy (NCBI): domain Eukaryota; kingdom Metazoa; phylum Arthropoda; class Arachnida; order Araneae; family Araneidae; genus Araneus; species Araneus ventricosus. The sequence goes on along the minus strand of BGPR01032823.1, from coordinate 3,015 downwards.
TGTTTTCTAGTTAATTTATACAGTGAACAATTTCGAAATCGTTATAACATTGTATCTCTTGCAGTTTACATGTTAGAAAAGGGGGGAAGATTTTATTTTAGGCTGGGGAAAACGACATAACTTGCGTCGCATAATGAACAATTTTCATTCATATGGAGATGGGATGAAGAGAATTATAAACAATAAGAAGTTAATGAGAATGAGAAACTGTGCTTTTACTGTATTTAGTATTTCCATTCCTTCACGAAGTGTACAAGAGAAAAAAATTGTTATCTTCAAAATTCAACTTCGAAGTTTTGCGCCAATCTCAGATTTCCGAGTCCAGAAAAGTCTTTTTAAATCTGATTTTTCCTGTCTGTGAATCGAGAAGCACAAAATGAATTAAATCTATGACGCGATCTTCACTTTGTATATTTTTAGCAGTTTCCGTCAGGGAGAACTGCTCCATCGATGCGCATGTGCAAATGTACATGGTCAAAACTGTCCCAAGATAGATACTAAATGTAGCTAACTTTTGATTTTATCACTATATATATAGATGTATCAATTTTGGGACCTAAATCGGTCGATGGGTCCATCTATCTGTCCACTACTTTATTCATGCATTATGTTAATGCAATGATATTAAATTGCAAATACTTACTATAAATTCAAGTATGCGGTCTTGTCAACAAAATTGTATCGTACCAAAGTTTTAGACGCAATTGATGATCGAAGGAAAACATCCCAAAGAACCAATCGTTTTCTTCATTTCGGGAGCTAAAAAAACTGGCTATACTGATGTCATAATATCGGTCTAAACCTGTCATTGTAATCTTTACCACCAACAATCAGCAACTGTACCAGAGTAAGTTTCTCGCTCTGAGTACATAAAAGGTCATCCAAAAGATGCCTATGCCTCTGGGACGCATATGTCTGAAAAAGCTGCATTAGAAGAAGTATGAATGTCATCTGATGCAAGAAAAAAAGCTTTAAAGACAGGAACATTAAAGTGGCACTTATGACTGATGGAATTTCATTACCTCTGCTGTCGATCCTTTCTTCTCGAAATGTACGTGCTCCACTAAGTCCCCTTTCTGGAAGAACTAGGTTTAATATATCAATTCTTGTTGTATCCATAGGAAAAAAATCCAAAGGAGATTAAAATCTAATGATTGCGGTGCTAATTCGCCCTGATGATGGTTTGCATTCCCTGGGGTTTAAAGAAAATTCACTTTTTTACACCTATACTGACGCCATACTTTTTTCTTTTAATTTTTCTCGAAAATATGACGTAGAGGTGACGTCTTTATGACTACCAGGGTGGATTCTCTTATTCTCACGGTTGTTGGTGGATCCGAACAGTCTGTATTGTGCAGTTCATATAATGCCAAATAATTCTCCTGCCTTTTCCTTTATATCATTAGAAACATAAGAATTATCATCTCTTTCTACAGGCGCCCGGTCAAATTCTTATATTTGCTACCATTCACCAATAAATTTCCATAGCAAAACCGATAATTTATCAAATCTATGAGCGAAAGAATATGTACAGGATGATCAAGTAGCCAGACATGTTTATTTCTCTTCGTATAAATTTTTAATTTGTTTCGCTTCGTTCATAAACTACAGTTCAAAGGAATAAATTCTTCCGAACATACCATGGAAAAGGTAACAAATCTTATATATATCTTTTTAGTTTTAGCATATATTAGCTTTGTTCACTGCTTTTGTTTTCCGTTTGCAGTAGCATACTTGCGTGCTACTGAGGCATGTAATTTTATTGACTTTCTGGCTTCATAGTTTTCATTTGATTTTTTTTACTCTTTATATTTTTTTAGAAAAATGATATGACCATTATAATCAACGAGTCAGTTAGAATCCTTCTCTAAGAAATGATAATACTCATATGATTCAGACTCCCTCGGTAATGTAATCATGAGATGATCATTCGCAAAATTATCGTCATAATAATAAAAAAACCCTACTTATAGATTTTTCACTAATTAAAGTCAGTGTTTTTATTTCTAAGGCAAGAGCTGTATGTTTTTTTTCTCTATATGAAGTTCAGTGTGTAATATAAAATTGCATTTTTTTAAGATATTTGTCGTGGTATTTGTGCCTGCATGTGCTTTTGCGAACGTTGTGTGTGTGTGGAGGGGAGTCTTTTGGTTTTTTGACCTGATTTGTTCCAGATAATTTTAACATAAAATAGTTCCTTCTTCCTCTTTTCATGAGGGAAAATCTGAAGCCGGAGTTATATACACTAGGTTATTCTCCAAACTCCTTGTTGTTAGCAGTGATATCATGCGTCTTTAAGGATTGCTTATTATAAATGACCATTGTTTGAAAGTTTCATGCGCGAATGCAGAGCTTTACCCCATGTCTCGGTGTAAGACATTTGCAATTGAAACTTCGGTGCGAAATTCCCCAGTAACCACAAGAACTTCAACCTGATATCGCGTTTACGCATCAACATACCTAAATCTCATCCAGATCGTCTCAGATCATTCCCAGTGAAAGTAGTGAGCTGTGACGGCGGAGGCTAGAGATGGAATTTTTCTCTTCCTCAGTGCAATCTCTGAATTCAACCCCAATTTTCAGAGAATAATCGTCCTTTCCTGCTAGGCTCGTTCTCGTAGAACACGCTTTCCCCCTGAACATCATTCTTTAACTTCTTCTCTTCTCTCTGTCGCCGTGTTCTTTTAGTTTTTGATGCTTGTTTTATCGTCAGTAAAGTAGCTGAAAATTTTTTACTGGTAAAAATGAGGGAGGAAACAAACGAAAGGTTTTAAATGTTAAAACAAAAATTAGAAATCCTTCAAAACTTGATAATGGAGAATCTGCTAGTACTGATGCAGAATATATATCAAAAGAGGGAAATACAATTTCATTCTACTGCTCTACAATCTGTGGAAACTTTGTGACATGGGGACAAAGAGGATTTACTACCAGACATTACTTCGTGGTTCGTAAAATATGTGTCGATATACAACAAGAGATGAACAAAGCAATACGTAACTGAACGAAGCATAG
>BGPR01032822.1:0-17304 GCA_013235015.1 Araneus ventricosus | reverse complement strand
TCGAGTATTTGTACATATTGGATTAAAGGTAAGGCCGATGATTACAAACCCTTTGTAAAAAATAGAGTAAAAGAAATTCAAAGGTTGTCGGAAAGAGGTAATTGGTCTCATTGTCCAGGGAAAGAAAACCCGGCAGACCTTCTTTCCAGGGGTATTCCGGCCTCAAATTTAGCTAAATCTTCGTTGTGGTGGCATGGACCACCTTGGCTAAGTAAACCCAGTGAGTTTTGGCCTTGTAAAATTGTAATAGAGAGTCCTATGGGAAATTTAGAGTTACGAAAGGAATTTCAAACAGTGTCCCAAAATAAATGTGTAGTATATGATTCTCAATTTGTTTTTGATTTAAATAAGTATAGTGACTTAAACAAGGTATTGGTAATAACTACTCTGGTAAAAAGATTTGTCAATAAGCTTAGGAAACTACCGACAGAAGTGGGTCCTTGCAGTGCGGCTGAATTGTTAGAAGCCGAGCAAGATTGGATAAAATTTGAACAAAATTTTGTCTACTCTTCTGAATTGGAACGCATTAAAAGTGGTAAACAAATTTCTAAGAACTCGTCTCTTTATAAGTTAGCCCCATACTTAGATGATAATAATGTTTTGCGTGTAAGAGGCAGACTTGAAGAAAGTGAATTTTCTTCTAATGAAATTCATCCGATAATTCTACCAAAACAATCAAAATTTTCTGAGTTGTTAATTCGTAGAGAACATAACAAAGTTTGTCACGGTGGGGTGTCGGCGACCCTTTCTAAAATTCGAAGTAGATACTGGATTCCGAAGGGTAGACAAATTGTCAAAAGGGTTTTGAGAGATTGTTTGATTTGTAGGAAATATTCTTTGAAACCTGCTCAACAGATAACGGCACAACTGCCAAAAAATAGAATTCTTGAAAATCCCCCCTTTACAGTGACTGGAATTGATTTTACTGGTCCGGTTATTATTCGTTCGGGGAAAGAAAGTAATCAAAAATCGTATATCACCTTATTTACATGTGCTGTTACACGAGCTCTTCACCTTGAGTTGACAACTGATATGACAACGAAACATTTTATTTTGTCTTTAAGACGATTTCTGGCCAGAAGAGGAAATTGTAAGGTCATCATTTCCGATAATGCTAAGAGTTTCAAAGCAACAGATAATATCTTGAGAGAATTTGCCAAAATCTTAGTTGATGTAGATTTGAAAAAATTTGTAGGCATACATGAAATAACATGGCAATTTATACCTCCTCATGCTCCTTGGTGGGGTGGCTTCTATGAAAGGCTCATGAGAAGTATTAAAGAGCCTTTAAGGAAAATTCTCGGTAGGGCGTCTCTTAGCTTTGAAGAAATGACGACTATCCTGGCCGAGGTCGAACTTGTGTTAAATCATAAACCTCTTACTTATACAAGTAATGATTTAGATGAACCATTACCCCTCACCCCTGCTCATTTTTTATTTCCTGGACAAGAAAATCTTAGTTATCCTGTACATTTTCTAGAGATTTTTACTAATCAACCTTCTACGAAGGAAAATTTAACTCGTCGAGTAGTATATCAAACCAAACTTTTACGACATATTTGGGGAAAATGGAAAAATAACTATTTAATGCAATTGCGCAATGCGCATAATTTCGTAAATTCCTCCCCAGTTCGAGATCTAAAAAAGGGAGAAGTAGTTTTATTAGAAGGGACTACGAAATCTAAATTTTTGTGGCCTCTAGGTGTAATAGAAGATGTTATTGTTGGACGTGACGGCGATATACGATCATGTATTGTGCGAACAAGCAAGGGCCAGTTAAAACGGCCAATTCAATTAATCTATCCACTTGAAATAATTTGATTTTTTGTAGTTCATTATTGTATTGAATTCCATAACTGTATTCATATTGTTATTTTGGTATTTTCCTTTGTTAGTATTTTGTGTATTGTATTTCATTATGTGTAGTGTAGTGTACTCTTAACAGAGTACAGGTGGGGTGTGTTGCGAAATGTCAATAGGTGGCGCTGCTAGCGCGGAAGTAAAGAGTTAAAAAGAATTTGTAATGAATGATGTATTAATGGTTTAGTTTTTTTTGGTTCGGAGTTCGAGGAATAATGGCGTAATAAGTGCTTTAATCTGTGTTTAATGTTCTTTTTGTGTGTGCTGTAATGTGTCGTCTAACCTATGCAATAAACATTTAAAATGCATAACCTGCGTTTTGGATCTGTTGAAGTCTACCGAAATACCAAGCAGCAAACTAGATAATTATCGTTGTGATAAATATTCGTTAATTTCGTTTTCGCACCATATTAGTTTCGAAAAACAGATAGAACAGCTACTTTATTTGCCAGTGCTGTTCTACAAGACATTGGAATTGTACACGAAGGCGAGGCTTCGCAAGTGGTAGATCGCAATAAAATTCGTAGACAGCGTAAAAAGCTTTAAAATGCAGTTGCAAAGTCTACTAAGTTAACAGTGTCGTTGTCTCTTTTAACCGGATTATATTTCGATGGGAGGAAAGAAAACACAAAAGTGCTAATTAAGAAGGACACAAGTTACTACCCAAAGACCACGAAAGAGGAGCATTACACTCTTGTAAACGAACCTACCTGTGTATATCGGATATGTTACTGCTGCACCAGGAGGAGCTAAAGCCATAAAAGAATCAATACTCAATTTTTTGGAACACATAATATGCGATTAAATGGGCTAACAGTAATTGGATGCGATGGAACAAATGTTAATACTGGGCACAAGGGAGGTATTATTCGCTTGACGGAACGTGCCTCAATAGACCATTACAATGGCGAATTTGTTTGCTTCAAACAAATGAGTTACCCCTCCGTCATCTACAAAATTCTTTGGATGGGCAACAGCTGGCCCTAAAGAATTTTGTCGACCACTTCGTAAAGCAATTAAAACCTACGAGGAACTACCTGTAGCTCCTTTTTCTTCAATAAATTTGGAGAATATGCCACATAATATAGATAGAATGGTTCTCAGCAATGATCAGCAATATATATATGATATTTGCCTAGCGATATCACGTGGTGAATGATATTCTGACCTGGCATTAAGAAAGCCTGGTCCAGTTGTTCACTCAAGGTGGCTAACAATTGCAGGTAGAATTTTAAGGTTGTATGTGGTCACAGAAAAACTATCTGACAATCTTATTATTCTTGCAACATATATTATGAAGGTATATGCAACCTGTATGGTTTCATGTCAAGACAAATCCCTCCATAACAGAAGGAGCGCTGCATATTTGGAGACTTATTTCATTTTTTAGATATTTGGGACCCAATTTAAGAAATATAGTACACACTTTTATTCAACGAAATAGCTTCTTTTGTCATCCAGAAAATTTGCTATTGTCAATTCTCACAAATAACAGAGAGAATATGAGGTCTTTAGCAATACGAAAACTAATTTTTGCTAGATATGAAAACAGAGGATTATCAGAATAAGAATTTTTCAAGTACCAAAAATAGACTTTAAAGCAAAGGATCTTTTTGCACTTATTAACTGGCAACGAGTTGGACATTTGAACCATCTCTTTTGATGAATGTGCCATTTAAATAAATAGAGAACATGGTAAAAGTTAGACAGAGGAATGGTCAAAATATCCATGCCATACCCAAGCTGTAGAAAGGTGTTTTCTCATAGTGTTTGAAGCGTCGGAAAGTGTATATGGAGAAGAGACACGTCTTCATATTGCATAGGATACAATCAAGAAGTCTTATCAAGCATTATAATACAAAAACGATTACATCCTTTAGAAATATGTAAATCTTCAAATTAATAGAATTAAAAAAATCTGTGATTAAGTTCACTTTTTTTAAGTTTTGTGATTTATTGCTTTGACTATTAAATTTATACTTCATGTATTATTATAAAATTATAATTATTTATAAGTTTACACTTTCATACTTGAACAATCTGCCAATTTTTCAAATATTTTTCATTAATTCACAATTTTTAATAGATATTTGTAAAAATGTCAATTTTTATCTTTTTGGGGGGGCTTTAAGGCCACCAGAAGATATGAATGAACTTTAATAATAATAAAAAAACGCACATAGGCTTGATTATAGAAAACACAAACACTAAAATTATTTTTTGGGGCCGTTTCCTCTTGTAGGCATCTGATTGTGTGTCCCTGATAACAGACCAGCAATATTCAGCTAGCATACTTCGATTCCACCGTCCACTGAAACGCTTTTCAAACATAAAGATGTCCTGGTGAAATCTTTCCCCATGCTTATCACTAATTGCGCCAAGGTTTTGAGGAAAGAAGTTCAGATGCGAGTCGAAAACGTGTAGTTTTAATGACATATTACAACTTATAATACGAAAGCATTTCACCATGTCACCAACAAGATCCTCATAGTTTTCAGCTTTCTTATTTCCAAGGAAATGTGTGCACACTGATTTGAATACCAGCCAGGTTGCTTTTTTCCGCTTCTGACAGTTTTTTTTTTTTTTCAAACTCTTTATCACGAAAGACTGCTTTAATTTGTGGGTCAATAAACATCCCTTCTTTTACCTTTGCATCACTTAAATGTTTGAATTTGTTCCTGAGATGCAAGAAAGCCACTCCTTCTCTGTCCAGAGCTTTTACAAATATTTCCATCAAACCGAGTTTAATGTGCAATGGTGGAAGAAAGACACATTGCGGATTCACAAGTGGTTCATGTGATACGTTTTTGGTGCCAGGAATGAATTTTTTTCTTGGAGGCCACTTTTTACGGATGTGGCTTTTTGTGGAATTTTCGAGCTAAAATGTGGATTTTTGGAAAAATGGTGCGTGGTAAACAAACAAACAAACAAAAAATGCAGATTCGTTATTTTCAGGCAAAAATATACAAGAAACACATATTTTCATCTAAAGGACATTTTTCATGTTGCACAGTGCAATCTAAGAGTTTTAAATTTTTACAATATCTTAGTGATATATTTATCCTGAAACAAAATTTGAGATAGTGAATTTCTGGGAAAAAAAAAATCCGGAACACAATCACCCCCGATTTGTTGCCAATGGTATCAAGGATGGTTTATTGGTCTCTTGGAAGACAAGCGGTTACAATGAAGGGTAAACAGTGTGAACTAGTGAAATAGAGGCAGTTTTGATGACGGACTGATTGGGTCAGATGTCTCAGATCTAATGCCAAATTTCTTTGAAGGTAATTAGGAATAGATGCAAGCAACTTCCAGTTAAAAGAGGAGAGACTGTATCAAACTATCATATTTCTGCTACGACTGATAACATCGGTTTCCGATATTCCATGGAGCAGTTCCAAATTTTAAAAAGAAATAAAGAAGAAAATAACTGGAAATTTATCATATGTCTCCTACAGTTTTCAAATCGAATTGTTTTCAACTTTTAAATACATGACCCGATTTCTTTTCCTTTTCTTACGCTTGACTATACATATTAAGATTTTTATGCGTTGATCTAGTGTCTCTGTGTGTTTGACTTGACCCTTGCATTTTTACTGGTTTTTTGATTTAATGTTCTAAATTAAAAAAAAAAAAAAATGTGACGGTATGCAACATGGACTTCTGGAACCTCAGTGTGTTTTCAGTGCTTTTGTAATGGCGTGCTTTCGTTTTAAAACATTTATGTGTTTACATTTTTATAATTATTGCGGTTTTCAGCTTCGAACTGTTGTATTCTCTGCAGTTACTTTCTTTTCTTTGTGTTTTAATTCACTTTGTGGCTTGTGTTCTTTGTATGTTTTTGATAATGAAATCTGTAAATGGAGTCATCTCTGTAGTGTGCTTTCTTTAAATAAATAAATAAAATAGATATCTTTCGTTAGATCTTAAAAATTTGCCAGACAAGGAATCTTTTTGAAAATGAAAATGTTTTCGGGATTGCACTATCGTCCGAGGAAAAAAGAGTGACACACTTTAAATTGGAAAATAAGATGAAGTCTTAATAAATAGAAAGAAGTTTGATCAAAATTAGTTATAAAACAAATCTTACTGAAATACTTTCAATCAAGGCAATTTTAAAGCCTTTGCACTCGAGGCCTTTTTCACTCGGGCGAACCAGCAACTCGAGACGCTTCTCGGTGTTCTTAGTGAATTTCTTACTTCCAACTTAAAACGATTACACATACAAATTAATGTATAAAACTTTTATATTTCAACATTTTATCTATCTTTACATGTCTAAGAAGATAATTTCTTAAATATTAATCCTTTTGCCACGACTGTCAAGTTCGAACTGATCTCGGAATGTCGAGAGCCAAGCCTGGGTCTCTTCATACCCGACTAAAATCTGATATCTCCAGTGCAACACACACAAGTTACTCCTCTATAGAGGAGAAACTATGTAAGATGTTCAAACGCCGGCCGGGTCAAAAAAGACCCAGGCTTGACCGCGCTAATTTGAGATAAAAAAAAATCTTACCTTCATTTGAAGGGATGACATTCTGCCCTTCATATCCTTCTATAAGATTGTACCTAAAGAGCTAGGAACCCACTTCAGAAATTAACATAAGAATATTAAGCTGCGCATCGAGTTTCCGCGTCGAACCCAAAAAGTGGTGAGCGAGCTTTGCATTGTTGCAGCATCGAATCTTGAGGTGAGGGGAGTCAATCCTGAGTGCAAAAGGATTAAAAAGAGAATATTGGAAGATTAAAGAAAATACGCTAGGTGCAGAAGATAACGACCACAATTCTTAAAAAAAGATTCAAAGTTAGATGAATCTCGTTTTGAATTTAAATTAAGGGCTATTCCGAGATGGAACTCGAACTTTTGAAGCAAGGACATATGAAGAGATGGCATACGAGATATGTCGGCCTCTCCAAATTTCAATTATCGAACCCTACAACAACGATAAATTTGGACGAAATTAGCCAACTGACTACAGAAGCAAAAAAGTTCATTTTCAGCACTGCAAATTTAAATTCCACGGATGCAGAAATTGCTCAAAACATCTCTATTTTTCTTTATAAGCATACTGTCGCATCAAGTTTTGTAACGAAAGGTCACTTGTCCGAATTTCATGCACAATTATTGCATTGCATGAGTAGAGTTGGTATTGCTGCATTTGTAGAGGTTCGATAATTGAGAAATTTTAAATGGAGTACTATTCTGTAAGTGCCATCCTCTTCTATATGTCCTTGCTTTAAAAAGTTTCCTGAGTTCCATCCTCGGAATAGCCCCTTGTTTAATTCAAAATGAGATGTTCACTCTAACACAAGATCTTTTAAATTGTGGTCGTTATCTCTGCACCTAGCGTGTATTTTCTTTAATTCAATATTCTCTTTTAATCCTTTGCACTCCAGAGTTGACTCACTCACTCCTAAGATTCGGATGCTACAGCTCTATAGGAAATGACTCGCTCACCCACTCTTTGGGTCTGACGCGGAAACCTCGATGCGCGGCAATGACTATTTACATGTTTACCTCTTTAAGTGGGTCTAAGCTCTTGGGTACAATCTATAGAAGGGCAGAAAGCAATCCCTTCAGAATAGAAGAGTAAGGAATTTTTTATCTCAAATTAGCGCGGTAAACCTGGAGTCTTTTTGACCGGCCGTTTATCTGAGCATCTTTATAGTTTCCTTATGAGGAGGTAACTTGGTGTGTTCACTGGAGATATCAGATAAGTCGGGTATTAGAAGAGACTGAGCTGAGCTCTCGACATTCGAGATCAGTTCAACTTGACAATGGCAAAAGGATTAATATTTAAGTATCTTCTGGAGCATGTAAAGATAGATAAATTTGAATTCAAAGTTTTATAATTATTGTATGTGTAATCGCTTTTGAAGTTGGAGTACAGAAATTCACAAGAACACTCGAGAAGTAGTCTCCCAGTTGCTGGTTCGCCCGGAGTGAAAAAGGCCTCGATGTGAAAGTATTTAAAATGCCTTGATTGAAAGTAGACTAGATTTTGTTTTATAACTATTGAGTCAACTGCTTTCTATTTATTAAGACTGTCTGCTTCCAATTTACAAATATTTTTTTCCTCGACGATAATGGTAACACGAAAATCATTTCATTTCAAAAGATTCCTTGTCTGGACAAATTTAAGATTCTAACGAAAGTGATATTTATTTTTTTATTTATTTATTTAAGAAAAGCACACTACAGAATGCTCATTTACAGTTTCATTATCAAAACAGTAATAAAAGACACAACCACAAGATGAATTAAAACACAAAGAAAGTAATTGAGAATACAACAGTTCCGAAGCTGAAAACCGCAATAATTATAAAATTAAACACATAAATGTTTTAAAACGAAAGCACGCATTACAAAAGCACTGAAAAACACACTGAGGCGTCCATAGTCCCAGTATTGCACACCATCACATTTTTTTTTTTTTTAATTTGAGACATTACGATAAAAACCAGTAAAAATGCGGGCTCAAGTCAAACACAAGAGACATAGATCAACGCATAAAATCACTTAATATGTTGGTCAAGGTAAGTAAAAGGAAAGAAATCGGGTCATGTATTTAAAAGTGAAAACAATTCGATTTGAAAACTGTGGATACATGTGATAAATTTCCAGTTATTTTCTTCTTATTTCTTTTTAGAAATTTGGAACTGCTCCATGAATATCGGAAACGATGCTTATCACGAAGCAGAAATATGAGGTTGTATACAGTCTCTCCTCCTTTTAACTGGAAGGCTTGCTATGCATTATTCCTAATTCCTGCGAACTTAAGGGTGAGCATGAATCTAGACATCTGACCCACGCTCCGTCATCAAAACCTGCCTCTATTTACGAATAGTTCACACTGTCTACCCTTCATGCAACTCTGTCTTCCAAGAGACCCAATAAAACCATCCTGATACCATTGGCAACAATCAAAGCAGGTGTGTTCTGTTTGGATTTTTTTCCCAGAAATTCATATCCTCAAATTTGTTTTGGAAAATATATCAACCTAAGATATACAAAAAATTAAAACTCATTAGATTCATGTGCAACATGAAAATGTCCTTAAGATGAAAAATATGTTTTGTAATTTATTCTGAAAATAAGCAATCTGCATTTTTTGTTTGTTTGTTTGTTTACCACGCACCATTTCCAAAATCACATTTTAGCTGAATTCCACAAAGCCACATCCGTAAAAGTGGCTCCAAGAGAAAAAAATTTTATTCTGGCTTCCAAAAAAACGTATCACATGAAACTTAGTGGAATCCGCAATGTTTTTCTTCCACAATTGCACATTAAATGGTTTGAGTGGAAATGCTTTTAAAAGCTCTGACAGAGAAGATGTGAACTTTCTTTGCATCTCAGGAACAAATTCAGAATAAGTGATGCAAAAGGTAAAAGAAGACGATGCTTTATTGACCCTAAAATTAAAGCAGTCTTCGTGACAAGATGTTTGAAAAAAAAAAACTGTCAGAAGCGGAAAAAGCAACCTGGCTGGTTATTCAATCAGTAAGTGACATTTCCTTATGGAAATACAAAAGCTGAAACACATGAGATCTTGTTGGTGACATGGTGAATGCTTTTGATTATAAGTTGTAATATGTCATTAAAACTACATGTTTTCGACTCATCTAGACACTTTCTCAAACCTTGGCCAATTGGTATGAAAGCATTGGATTTCCAAGACATCTTTTATGTCTGAAAACGTTCTCTGATGGACGGTGGAATCCTACATGCTAGCTGAATATTGCTGGTCTGTTATCAGGGACTAATAATAACAGATGCCCACAAGAGGAAAACGGCCCCAAAAAAAATAATTTTAGTGTTTGTGTTTTCTTAAGTAATCAAGCCTATGTGCGTTTTTTTTTTATTATTATTAATAGTTCATTCGATATCCTTCTGGTACTTTTGCCCCTAAAAAAGATATTAAAATTGATATTTTGCACTATTAAAAAATTAGGAATTAATGAAAAAGATGGAAAAAATTCCTCAAGATACCACATGAAAAGTAAACTATAACACAATTATAATTTTATAATACATGAAGTATAAATTTAATAGTCGCCACAATCACAAAACTTAAAAAAGTGAACTTAATCTACAGATTTTTTTAATTTTATGACTTGAAGGATTTTACATGTATTTCTAAAAGGATGTAACGTTTTTTTTGTATTATAATGCTTTTGACAAGACTTTGATTGTATCCTTATAAATATGAAGACGTGTCTCTTCTCTCTATATATACTTTCCGACGCTTCCAAATATCTATGAGAAAACACCTTTCTACAGTTTTGCATGGCATGAGATTAACTATTCCCTCTGTCTTAACTTTACCAATGTTCTCTCGATGATTGAAATGACCATCAAGATGTTCAAATGTCAACTGTTGCTAAAGTTAATAAGTGCAAAAAAAAGATCTGCTTTTAAAGTCTATTTTGGTACTTGAAAAAATTTTATTCTGGATAACTTGTTTTCTTACATCTACAAAATTTTAGTTTTCTTTAAAAGTAAAAGACCTCATATTCTCTCAATATTTGTATGAATGACAATAGTAAATTTTCTGGATGACAAAAGAAGCTGCTTCATGAATAAAAGTGTGTACTATATTTAAATTGGGTCCCAAATATCTAAAAATGAAATAAGTCTCCAAATATAAAGGCTCCTTCTGTTATGGAGGGATTTGTCTGACATGAAAAAACCATGCTATATTGTATACCATAATATATGTTGCAACATATCAATAAGTGATTAATGATAGTTTTTTTCTGTGACCACATACAACCTTAAAATTCTACCTGCAATTGTTAGCTGACCTTGAGGAACAACTGACCAGGCTTTCTTAATGCCAGGTCAGGAATATCATTCACCACGTGAGTATCGCTAGCAAATATCATATATATATTGCTGATCATTGCTGAGAACCATTCTTATCTATATTATGTGTGGCATATTCTCCAAATTATTGGAAGAAAAGGAGCCACAGGTAGTTCCTGTAGGTTTTAAATTGCTTTACTAGTGGTCGACAAAATTCTCTTAGGGCCAGCTGCCACCCATCCAAAAGAATTTGTAGATGACGGAGGGTAACTCATTTGTTTGAGCTGCAAAACAACCTGCCATTGTAATGGTCTATTGAGGCACGTTCCGTCATTAACACACCTCCTTGTGCCCAGTATTAACATTTGTCTGAATGCATCCAATTACTGCTAGCCCATTGTCTGCATATTATGTTCCTAAAAAATTGAAAGTATTGATTCTTTATACTTTAGTTCCTCCTGGCAGCAGTAAATATATCCTGATAGCACACAGGTAGGCCTGCTGTTAAAGAGCGTAATGCCTCTTTCGTATTCCTTGGGTAGTAACTTGTGTCCTTCTTTAATTAGCACTTTGTTTTCTTCCTCCCATCGGAAATATAATCCGGTTAAAAGAGACACCACACTGTTAACTTTAGTAAAGACTTTGCAACTGCATTTTTAAAGCTTTTTACGCTACCCATGAATTTTATTATGATCTACCACTTGCGAAGCCTCGCCTTCTTCGTGTACAATTCCCTATCGTCTTGTAGAAATACACTGGCAAATAAAGTAGCTGTTCTATCTGTTTTTCAAACCAATATGGTGCGAAAACGAAATTAACGTGAATATTTATCACAACGATAATTATCTAGTTTGCTGCTTGGTATTTCGGTAGACTTCAACAGATCCAAAACGCAGGTTGGTGCATTTTAAATGCGCTTATTGCATAGGTTAGACGACACATTACAGCACACAATAAAAAAGAACATTAAAACACAGATTAAAGCAATTTATTACGCCATTATTCCTCGAACTCCGAACCAAAAAAAAAAACTAAACCATTAATACATCACTATTACAAATTTTTTTTAACTCTTACTTCCTGCGCTAGCAGCGCCACCTATTGACATTACTTGCAACACACCCCACCTGTACTCTGTTAAGAGTACACTATTAATCGCACATAATGAAATACAATACAAAATACTAACAAAGGAAAATACCAAAATAACAATATGAATACAGTTATGGAATTCTCAATACAATAAATAAACCAAAAAAATCAAATTATTTCCGCGGATAGATTAATTGAATTGGCTGTTTAATCTGCCCTGCTTGTTCGGTACAATACATGATCGGCGTCGCCGTCACGTCCAACAATAACATCTTCTGCTTACACCCAGAGGCCACAAAAAATTTAGATTTCGTAGTCTTTCAATAAACCATTTCTCCCTTTTTTAGATCTCTCGAACTGGGAGGAATTTACGAAATTATGCGCATTGCGCAATTGCATTAAATAGTTATTTTTCCATTTTCCAAATATGTCGTGTAAAAGTTTGTTTGATATACTACTCGACGAAAGTTAAATTCTTCTCTCGTAGAAGGTTGATTAGTAAAAATCTCTAGGAAAAATGTACAGGATAATCCAAGATTTTCTTGGTCCAGGAAATAAAAAGTTACAGGGTGAGGGGTAATGGGTTCATCTAACCACACATTGTATAAGTAAGAGGTTTATGATTTAACACAAGTTCGACTCAGCCAGGATAGTCGTCATTTCTTCAAAGCTAAGAGAGAATTCCAATGAATTCTTCCAGCTCTACTTCCTAGCGTATTCTCATAGAAGCCAATTCCACCATATATGATATGTATATAAATTGCCATGTTATCATGTGTTACAACTTTTTTCAAATCTACATCAACTAAGATTTTGGCAAATTCTCTCAAGATGTTATCTGTTGCTTTGAAACTCTTAGCATGATTGAAATGATGACCTTACAATCTCCTCTTCTGGCCAGAAATCGTCTTAAAGAGAAATAAATGTTCGTTGTCATATCAGTTTGGGTCAACTCAAGGTGAAGAGCCTGTGCAATTGTTAACATGTAAATAAGGTGATATAATGATTTTGGATTATTTCCTTTCTTTCCTAGAACGAATAATAACCGACCAGTAAAATCAATCTGTCACTGTAAAGGGGATTTTCAAGAATTTATTTTTTGGCAAAGTTGTGCTGCTATCTGTTGAGTTATATTTCAAAGGAATATTTCCTACAAATCAAAACAATCTCAAAACCTTTGACAATTTGTCTACCTCCTTCGGAATCCAGTACTACTTGAATTAGAAAGGGTCGCCGACACCCCACCGTGACAAACTTTGTTGTTCTCACGAATTACAACTCAGAAAATTCTTGATTGCTTTGGTAGAATTATCGGATGAATTTTCATTAGAAGAAAATTCACCTTCTTCAAGCCCTGCTCTACACGCAAAACATTATTATCATCTAAGTATGGGGGCTACTTATAAAGAGACGAGCTCTGTAGAAATTTGTTTACCACTTTAATGCGTTCCAATTCAGAAGAGTAGACAAATTTTGTTCAAATTATTCCAATCTTGCTCGGCTTCTAACAATTCAGCCGCACTGGCAAGGACCCACTTCACTTGGTAGTTTCCTGCTTATTGACGCAAATCTTTTTTACCTGTGAGTAGTTATTACCAATACCTTGTTTAAGCTCACTATACTTATTTAACCAAAACAAATTGAGAATCATATACTGGCACATTTGCTTTTTTGGGACACTGTTTGAAATTCCTTTCGTAACCTAAATTTCCCATAGACTCTCTATTTACCCTTATACGCCAAAACTCACTGGGTTTATTTAGCCAAGGTGGTCCATGCCACCACAACGAAGATTACAAATTTGAGGCCGGAATACTCTGAAAGAAGGTCTGGTTTTCTTTCCTCGACAATGAGACCAATTACCTCTTTCCGACAACCTTGAATTTCTTTACTCTATTTTTTACAAAGGGTTTGTAATCATCGGCCTTACCTTTAATCCAATATGTAAGTAAAATACTGAGTCATCCAGAAATAACAATTACCAAATTTTAAAACACTTTCATTTTACCAGTACCGGGCGGTCTAGCCGACAACAAACATCCAAGCAGCTCCAAACGTGGCAACGTCAATGATTTCAGAGGGGCCACTCTGCTTTTGGAACACAAAAATTTTACTATTATTTTACCGTTACGTGTGTAACCCCTCGAAGATAAAAACAGTTCCATAAGCGGCCAATCAACGACGCATCTGAAAAAGAATGGACATCAAATGAAATAAATTCACATAAATTAAATCAGATAGATAATATCGGATCTGACACAATGCAACTCTTCCCCAGTTCAATTACACCACACCGCTACTGTAGTCCAGTGAAGATGGCTTATCTGTCCCCAGTCAATGTCAGCTGCCCATAGTTCTTGGAGAGAATCAGTTTTAGTCTCCACCATGAATGGACCTATAATCCGATTGGTCGAAAAATGCGACCCAGAATTTGGGTAACAGAAATCTCTTCGTGCTGCATCCACTGGCGAGAATATCTCATCAACTTGCTGACGTCAAAAAAGATTATGTCCTTGTTCCGGGGTCCCCAGGCTAATCCCAGAACCTTCGTCGGAACTCCACCCTAGCTGGGTAGGTTTTGTCCCTCATGGAGTCTCGATACCTCAACTTTTCCCAATCTTCTGAAGTTCCTTTGAGTTGGTTTGCCATTTACGGAGAATCATTCTCATGTCTTTCAAGATTTTCACACTTCTTTGCGGTAGTTTTTAGAGCTTGCTCTACATCATCTGCTCCAATCAACGACTGTCTTTACCCAGAATGATTTTAGAAGCGATTCACAAGTTTCAGGAACAAGTTCATATTTTTTCGAAATGATATTTTCAATATAGCTGCGAGTAGGTAAGGCCTTGTGTAAGTCCGAATAAGACACGAGTGAAATTAAGACCGTCAATTTGTCTGAATTCAAATCTTCCTTCCAAAAAAATTAGTAATGGTCGGTCTTCTGCATCTATTAATATTCAAGAAATGTCAGTCTGATGTCGGCTATGTATGTCACAGCATTTTCTTAAACTTTACCGGAGTTCGGAAAAGGTTTGAGATACAATGGGTCCTGTATTGAGACAATCGCTCAACGAATATCGTCCTTCTGCATGAGACGTACACCGTCAAATACTATTCTGAGACGGCTACTAACTTGTCATCTCGAACGACAAAGCATGGTGGGGCAAGTAAAATGATGACTCATCAGCTAACCTTTCCGGAGACGTACACACCCTCTCAACTATTCCTTCCTCATGGTAACCGTTAATAACCCTCTCCATACTCCCTGTACAACCTCGATCTTCTTTAAAACCTTTCAACCAGACCATTAAAACGTCTCAATGCCACCTGCCTATTGGTTTCAACTTTTCTTGCATGCCTTCCTTCCACGGCAGCTTATATTAACATTTATTGTCAAATAAATTGAATAGATTCATCAAACTCCCTTCAAAATATCCTGTTCGTTCAGACCCGTATCTATTCCATCACCTCTAATTCCCAAACTTTCAATTCCCAAAACGTCTCACTTCAGCAGAAAGTTCACCCCTCTTTCACTACTCATAAAATACCAATAACCAATATCGACTTCAGTTACTCATCACATCTACCTTGAAGCGAATTATCCAACACTGTTTTACAGCTACTAACGATGAATTTAACCCCTCTGGAACCCCTTCACCAAATCCCAGTAATAATTCGTACCACCAACAGCCGAATGGTTACCTTGACAAGTCCTCAAGATCAAATGTTAAAGCTAATCCTCTTTTTTCTCCATTTCGACACACACATCCTTACCTGGAACACGAATCGATGTTTCGATATTTTCCTCTCTATTTCAACGCCTCTATAACCACTTCCTTCCATCCAAAATATTTCTTGCAATTTTACTTACTTTGCGACAAACCTGCGACTTGCTTTAGCGCCCAAAGGAATAAATATTTAGCTTTTTTTCTGATCCAACAACTCAATCCTAACTTCTCAGAGAAATACCTTTTCAAAAAATGTTCTCTCTGAACCATTGTCATATAATGCGTAAAACACAACTGAAATTTTATTACCAACTATATCTACCTTTACACATTGCAACAAAACACCCTTCATCATTAACCATACAATTAGTGGCAGTAGACACTTACCATTAGAAAGTTTCCTGAATTATTCTCACTCTTCGATTCTTAGAATTTTCTAGTTTGAAACAAATAGCCCGAGCATGTCTCGAAATTACAAAAAGAACAGACAAGCCCCTTTACATTTTTTTTAACAAAGCAATTTAAATTACAACACAATAAACATCTTTTCTCTCGACACAATTTTTCTTTCCTCTTTTTTTTAGCATTCGAATTTTCACAGAGATGAGACAAATGCCCTTGCCCTACAAAACAAACATCCATCTCAGTACTTGAGAAGCATTAGTCAGCATTTCATCATTGAGGGATGCAATTTCCCATTACGACTGGTGCGCCAAATGGACGACGAACAAATTACTATACTGCAAATTCATTCTCGATGGGGTGGATGGGACATGATCAGCCTGAAAGTTCTCTGACGCACACTTACAACATCATGGTAAAACTTCATCAGGTTCTTAGATTATGATTAGGAACTAGAAATTTGAGCTTAAGCAAATTCTAATGCAAGATCGCTAGGGAAGAGTTTTAGAATTATTGCACAAGCATCACGCCATAAGTGTCCGATTTTACACCCAAACCATCTAAAGAGCGAATTTTATGTTTGGCACTTAAAATAAAAAAATTCTTTAATTCTGCAAATTAGAAGAATTTTTTAATGGGCTCCATATTTAACAACTTGGACACATGGGCATTAATCAACACATCATTTGGACCCTCAAAATGTATCCTTCAATAATTTGATAGCCGACTCCATAATTATCATCAGAAACTGCGAAACCTTTGATACAAGAAAGTGCATCTCCTCCCCAAACTGCTAAACAAATATGAAAACTTTTCAATATTCGAGTGACGCACTTTATCAACTGCATTGAAATCTGATTCCAAAAATTAAGATACCTGAAGGTCCCCATAATACGTCGTCTGAATTTCTTTCAATTAGGTAATTTTGCATTTGAGTTCGATTTTGTCTCTGATTTGATGGGCTTTTCCCTCCCATTAATTACTTGTTCAGTTACAGATTGCAGCAATTTTATTTTATTTTTAAGTTTTACAGATGTGAAACTATATCTTCGTTATATTCTATCTATTTTTTCAATTTCCATTCTATTTCGTGAGTGTCCAAAACATTTTCAATTTTGCTATCTATAGATTTTAATTGTTCGTCTTTTGTCTGTAATTGAATCAATAGACCTTCCAGTTCGTCTATATTTTGTCTGGATTAGTTAACCTTGTTTTCAGCTTTAGAAATTAATTTTGTAACTTGTCCTCAAGTGGGGAGGAACGGTTGCTTTTTGCCTCTAGATCTGTTTTCTGCATTATTTCACCTATTTACCACCCGAACAACAAAAAAAAATATCAAACAATTCAAAAAACAAAACCCTTAGAGCATAAATACAATTCTAATATAATACGTAACTGAACGAAGCATATTTT
>BGPR01032821.1:165-17306 GCA_013235015.1 Araneus ventricosus | reverse complement strand
CGCCAAACCAGTTATTGCTGTTGCCAAACAGAGGAAAAAAAGGAGAAAAAGTCTTTGCCGATAGCCCCTGATATATATATTGTAACGAATTGTTTTCAGGATTCAGTCTTATCTTTTAAATACTGGACTAAGACGGTTTTACCAGCGGTTTTTTTATGTATTTGTACTCGAGGCACAGACTGCAAGTAAAGTGAATAATTGTGATTATTTATATTTGAGCTTGAAAGTTTAGTTCTTCATATTGCTTGTAGGATAAAATGCCCCCCCAAGTCCTATTATGCTGCCTTATCGTGGCGGGGGAGTGGCCATGGGAGATGTACGCCTGGAGTGTTTGGCTCCTGGCAGGGTCACCCAAGGCGTGAAGGCCATTCCATTATACCCAGCTAAAGCATAAAGGCAATGGACAAAGTAAGACTACTTCCCTTTGGCGTCCAAGGTCTAGTGCCAACAGAAGCTGCACTCTCCTTCTTTACCATGAATCGTTCGCTTTTCTGTGGGCGAGCGGACTCTTGGACTTGATCTAGCTGAGGACTAGAACAAGTGGAATAAGAAACAACAACAGGATAAAGCGACTTCATTTCGTTAATAACTAAATAAATCTATTTTTGATGTAAAAATCGGCTATTTCCTGAGTCTGTCGCTGCAATATATAAATACTATGCGATTAAAATATTAACTGAAGTACTAATATAGTAATAACTGAAGCAATAATACAGAATTTATATATATTTTTATATATATAAAGACAACTGTGCCCTGCATATCTCAGAAATTTCCATCTCTCTCGTGTTTATTCTGTGTTCCTTAAGTCGTTCAATTTTATACTTCACCTAGGAACGAATGCTGTAATCTACGTGTGAGAGAGCAAAAGAAAATGAAAAATATTGCAAAAACTCCACGAATTCATCTATCGCTATGAAAGGGTCCAAATCGTTAACCTGTCACACACATCCTGGATCTTCTATGCATATTCCCCAGACAGATTCCACTCAGCTGTTATTTCTTCTTTTGCGCATAGCATGAAGAAAAGAGACGATTCGGTTGTGAAGAAATGGAAACGTGAGATTTCTTCGAGATGCATTTTCGAATGCGAATCCCTACAAAATCGCATCAATTATTCGAAATTCCTGTATATTAAACCGCCGAGTGAAGAAACGCTTTCAATATATCAGGTGGAAGATTCTTTTCCTTGCAAATCAATAGCTTTAAAAGAGAGAAAAAAAGTTTTTTTCTGTTACGAAAACGCATCTGAATTCCTGTTCCTTTCAGAGATGTAATAGGAGGCCGCGGTGGCTTAGTGGTAAGGTCTCGACCTCGGGACCGGAGGCTCGAAACCCGATTCCACTGAAGCTCCGCCGTGTATGGGGCCTGTTGCACGCTAAATTGGTATTGTGGAACTTGCGCACAGTCGCATTTGCGATAAGTCATTAAGTAGTGTTATTTGCGCACAAGCGTTGGAAAGGTTGCAGTATTGTAAACTTTAACGATGTCTATATGATTTCGCTTGGCTTTGGCACATTGAAAACCTTGGGCATATGGCAATCAATCAATGTCAGTAGAAGAATGACACTTCGTGCCCCTGATAACACAATGATGCTTCCGTGGGAAAATGCTAAGCACCTTAATAAGTGTTATTTTCAAACAAGTGACTAATACAGATATAATTTAAATTAAACAATAAATAATCCATATAAATAAATCGTTATATTAAATAAATTTAAAATACATGAATAATGTAATTATCAATTTTCCCTTGTGAAAATGGTGATTATCTCATAGAAAAGAACCCTCACACATTAATCACTCTCTTAAGCATGCATTCTCTATTGCCCCTCTAGTTGTTCGCCAAGTTTTCCTACCAATGGCAATTGCGATCCAGTAAACCTACAGTGTGTGCGCGAATTCCACTAGTTAATGATGTGCGGAAATGCGCCTGTGCGCATCGGACACAGAACCGCTAAATTATACGTAGTGGCCAAACGTCCTCCCGTTGGTGTGGCGCGGAAGTTTGGAGAGGGGGTGCAAGCTCAGGCGTCGTCCTCGTCTTCTGACCGCAGTTCAATATACGAGGTTCATCCCTAAATAGCTCTCGTGTTGCTTCGAAACAGGACATTAATCTAACCTAACCTAACCAGAGATGTAATAGTGTTTTTATAAATGAAAAATAATACGGTGAAACCTCTCTATAGCGACAAGCATCCATTCATAAGAAATTTGAAGGGAGGGGCGTTCTAAATGGGTTTAACCTTCTGACACCGAGCGAGGCGGTCCCGGGAGGTATAAAAATTTCCCCTTAACGGCGAGAAAGGCAGGGCTGAGGCGGTTGGCTTCCTTTGAGGGGAGGTGAGGTTCTGAGATCGCTTCGGAGATAAGTGCGGTAGGGGGTTCAATTATCCTTGCAAACCGCAGCCCGTTTCCGTGCGCCTTGAGGGAAGGTTATAGCAGGAGGATGCGGTAAATGACCACCCATGTTGGGAGAGTCCAATTCATGTCACTTTCTCCCAAAAGGTCCCGGTTTTAAAGGAGTTAGAAGGAAAAAAGTCGCCTCGGGTTTAAAGAGTTAAATTGGAAAATTCAATACACGAGGTTAAACAAGCCCTAATTCGTTATTTTGGATAAAGCGAATTTTAAGAATTATATGAAGTAAGAAGTTCTTCAAAAATTTCTTATTTATTTTTAAAAAAGATGCAACTTACGTTTGCTTGGATCTTTCAGCTTTTTCGGGGTAACTTTTTTAGTTTTTTAGTTGGAAAAATAAATCTTTTATCATTCCGTCGGTAGTTTTCGAGAAATGGGCAACAATACCGTCTAATTTTCCTGACGTCTGTTGAGCTGAAAGTTTCATTTGCTGATGGTCGCTACCGGTATCATCAGCTTATTTGTCAGAATCCGAATCAGCATCTCAAATATACAGATGAATATCCAACCCCAGTAGAGGGGCGTAATTCACTATTATCTTCATATCGGGAAAGGAATGATTAATTTTGATCTCATTTCCTGTGTTATTTTTGAGTGTATAATTTTTTCCTCTCTTTTTTATTAATAAAAGGTCCATTGTCAAGCGAATGAAATGAACGCATATGAAGTTGAACGGGTGACCAACCCGGACGCTCAGAGTGGTTGAAGTGGTCGTTGACAGAGATTATTTTGACATTATATCTATGGGCCAAAAATTCCCTGCCAAACAAAAATGGACGTTAAGAAGACTGCCCGCTTAGAGAAATTTTCTATACCTAACAATTTCATATAATGATGCATATAAAAGTTCAGCAATACTCATTGTTTCAGTCGCAGAAGTATATAAGAAATAACCAAAATCTATTGGGAGTCAAATGCTATCTAAGTCTAAAGTATTTTGTGAAGATATCATCTATTTTCTAAAATGTATTGTCTCTATGGTTTGAGGTATGCATATTATTCCAAAAGTATTCATGCATTGGTACACGTAAACCGAATCCTCCACCCCTACCTTGGTATCCGGTTCAACTGACGAACGACCGCCACGACAGCTTGGATACTAAGGTTCTCATCGGGGGCACCAAAAGTACGTGGATGACAACTGGCCGGATAAGTACATACTGAACAGTAAAACATGGATTGAATACGGCACAAATAAGATGTGATAGTATAAAATGATTTTTCTAATTCAAATATTGATTACTTATTTCTCAATATTAAAGTGAAATAGAATATCAACTATTACAAAATATCTGGTTATATTCCAAGGTTTAGTTTAGACAGATCAGATATCTTTGACCCACCGGGAGTTACCACGAGTACGTGGGTGAGGAGCAGCCGATAAGTAAGAGGGTTCTCGCTTTCCTGGGGGCAATAGTAATGGTGTGGTTTGAATTACCCAACTGACGGAATGTTGATGGAATGTACCTCCTTCGGGAGGAGTTGGGCCGTGGCAGGTGATGGTCATTATTACTCCGACTTCATGAACTGATGAAATGTATGAATAAACAGAGTCTGAAAAAATATACGAGGAATAAAAATTTAAGCTTTTATGGAATCTATTCACTATGGAATTAGCAATCAATTTTTTTCTCAAATTCTGTACCAAGTGGAGGATTTCAAACGGAATTAAAATTTAGTTGAATTAATCGGATAAATGATAATTAGGTTCTGAAAATATTAACATATTGTGAGGAAATCTGGAACACAACTGCACAAAATTTTCGAAATCCAGTATATTAAGAACTTATTGAGAAATCAATTACAAAGTTCCATCTTTCCAAACAGAGAATTTTAAATAAAAGCGTGTAATAAGACGTATTTTAGATTAAAAGTTTATAACTTGGAGAGATTTAGTGCTCCAAGAAAATTTGAAGTAAGAAGAATTAATTCCTTTCTAATGCGTAAGCGCTTGCTGAATCTGTAAGCATCTAATTCTAAGCATGTATGAAAGAGTAAATAAATATTTGCCATGCTTTTTTAAAAAAAGGAGAGTCGAGTTTATAAAGGTAACTTCATTTTTCGAGATCTTTCAGAACATCCTTGCTTTCATTACCATATTTAGGAAGCAACAGTCGGAAATGATTAGATACGATTCAAAGCACGACAGAGAGTGGTTTCAGATTCTCGAATATTTTTGAGAAGTGCGTATCATCTCAGAAATGCATTCTTCGTAAATATTTACTTAAACAGACTTGAAAACTCATTTTCAAATAGATTTCTGCGAATGACATTTTAAGCTTAATTAATGCGTGTTTAAAGTAAGCTTAAGAATATCGAAAATTCTGTACTTTTGCGTCTTCTTTATATCAAACAGAATTCTGGAGAATCACGCGATCATGAATCTTGTACAGAGAAACTTTCTCAAATTTAAACAGAAATGCTTCATAATTAATTTAAACATGATTCTAAACCTTTTACGATTTAAAACCTGACTTTCTATACGACTGAGAGAAACACTCATCCATTGATTTAATGTTCAGTTTATATTAAATGTTAATAGTAATACACTAAATTAAGCGCCCTTCGGTAAAATACGAAAAATTTGGTAATAACACGGAAACAATGGTTCGCAATAAGTTGTGGAGAATCGTTAGGCATACAATCGAATATCGTGCACAATGGACCTTATGCACCCTTTGGGTTCGAGAGTATAGAAAAACAGCTGTGGAGGAATAAACAAAACGATCGGCCTATAAGCGACTCAGAAATAAAAGCAGTTCTGGGTCAGCTGTTTAAGAATGACCAATGGCTGCCGCCGGCAGGTCACGTGTCGGAGTATGTGACGTCACCATTCATAAGGTCCATTTACATTGGAGATTCGGTCACGAGAACATTTAGGGGATCAAAGAGAAATTAATGAAGACGAAAAGGGATTTCTGCTTACCCGGTTTCACAGAAAACTGATAATGGCATGAAGTTTTCATTAATGGTTCTAATTGCCATAAGCATTTTCGTAAAAATAGCATATATATTCGAGAAGGTTAAGGTTTAACCCTTTGCGGCGCCGTGTGCCAGATGATGGCACACCTAATTTCACTCGCTTCTCAACCGTTAAATTGAACTATAAATGGAAAATAATAATGTTGCGAAATGTCTTGCTGCGGGTGTATGGTGTAAACAGTCCAACACACAGGATAATGGAGAATGAAGATTTATTTACAAATATGCAGGAAAACACGTAGCACAGATACAGGAAACAATAGTTCTTGCACAGATTACCAATGTAAACAGACAGAAATTCGCAGGTAATAACAGTTCAGCACTTTGTTATCTAACAACACAAACAGTCAGCAAATAACTAATAACTAGTAGACCATAACTGCACCTCCAATAGCGCTCAGCTCACCAGCTCGCACTGCGGGTAGAACTCCAAAGGCATTCGCGCTCCAAGGTGATCCCAGTCGATCAAAAGACCCTCTTCTGAACTAGGTGCCGTCCTTAAATATTCTCTCCGACAGGCCGTGACGTCACAAGGTGTTTTCTCGCGTATTCTTTTTCCTAGTAGAAATATCGAGAAAAGGGTTGCATTTTCGGGAATCATCTATTTGTCGCCAAGGTCGCCAAATTTGTCGCCAAATCGCCAAAATGGTCGCCACGTTTGTCGCCAAGGTCATGCGTGCCATAAGAGTCGCGGAGGTCACTCCATGCTTCACCTTGTAAAACTCTCTTCAAAACCATAAGACTTGCATTGCTGGGAAGCGACTTTCCATGATTGTAACAATAAGTTTAGGATAGGGCGAACAGTATTCCTTTTAGAATGTATATAACAGCCTAATGAAATTTCGTATCGGAATAGGAACAGGAATTATTAGAGATAAAGTTTGGGAAAATTCCTTAACTCAGAGATAAGAAATTTTTTCAGTTCTGGACATTTACAACTTTAGAAAATTAACTCAAAAATTTTCCTCCAATATTCTTGAAGTCTTAATTTATGATTTTCTGTAAGATTCAACAATATTTTTTGAGCATATCAAGGTGGCTGTATCTAAGGGGGTTCTCATATGAGTGGAATGACAGCCCTTGTAATGAAGTATGTTTTTTTAAAAAAAAAATTGTAGATTCTATGTCTAGACAATAAACTAAACCCATTCTTCATTTTTTTATCATATTTCAAAAAGTTTAATGCCTTACGCCGCAAAGGGTTAAGATTTGAAGGTTAAGGCCGATGAGGTTTAAGGTTTTCTTTAAAAAATTCCTAATTTTCACGAATCCCATGAAAAATTGCAGGACATTCTTTTACAGTGTTCTCCAAATTTGAATATCTTGAAGGTCTGCTAGTAATAGAAAGCTCCAATAAAAGGCATTGTGGCATTCTTGATCAATATTTTTAAAAAATGTCCGTCTTGAGCGAAGACGGATCGACTCTTATTTCTCATTATAATCTGCGCAATTAGTTTTTCAACATGCTTTTTATTTAATTTAAATAGTGAAGTTTGTGACGATGCGATCATTTGTGAAACCTCATAAATTACTACAGAATCTCTCTAATTTTCACCTTTAATTGACTAGCTGATTTCAGAAACCCCATGATTAATTTTTTTCTCAAAATTATGTTTATACTGTTTTCACTTTCTAAAGGGATATGAGTGAAGAAAAACCAAGAGTCAAGTCAAGTCACGTTGTAGTTATATAAAATCTACGAGGTAAAAAAATTAATCACCTGATTTTAAAGAATTAAGCAATTTTCTTTTATGCCCCCTGCATTTTAATATTATTCACTCATGTTGTTGTTGATGATGATGATGATCCCCGAAGATCAGCAGAGATACATCAGGTCTATGAGCCTCATGGACCTGACACTGACCATTCACTCATGTAGTTTCTGCAATCAGCGAATCCAAAACGACTTTTGTCATTTTAGCAGAGATATCTCTAATCTCTGCTAAAATGACAATGATTTAGTTTCATTTTATATGTACGTGAATTGTTTTAAGTATTAGTAATCCTGTTCTTCTAAAGCTACATGAATTGCTTTAAAGTCCAGATCTTTCCATTTCGAAACGCGGACAGATACGAGTAAGGTATCTCATCCACTGTCCTAGTGGTAAGGTCTGGGCTTCGGTGCCGGAGGGCCACAGGGTCGANAACACCGAAAATGATCTTGCCATTTTGAAACGCGGACAGATACGAGTAAGGTATCTCATCCACTTGCCTAGTGGTAAGGTCTGGGCTTCGGTGCCGGAGGGCTACAGTTTCGAAACCACCGAAATTCCGCCGTGTATGTAGTCCTGGTGCATGTTCAGTCTCTGGTTTGAATTTCGTGGGTCAATCTTTATCGCCATTCCGCTGGTATAGTGCGGAATTTTGGAAAAGGGGAGCTAGGTCAGAAGTAGTCCTCATCATTTGACAGAGATTCCACATTACGAGGTTCGTTCCAAAATAGCATTGGTGCTGCTTTTAAAGTGGGATGTTATTATATATAATTCTGTCAGAACCTTCGGAAGTTTTTCCCCCAATAATAGGTTATACGAGGCTCTAGACAGGACGGGCCCTAGGTGGAATCGGGTATCAAACTAGTGTCCATTTAGCACCAGAGCTGAGGACACTGGACCATTGCATCACCTCCTTACTATATTTTATAATAGCATAAAATGCCTTACTTCGTGGCACAATCATCTTGTAGTAAATGAAAAGTATATGTATGAACTAATATAAATATATTTGAATTTTGTTAAACTTTTCTGATGTGATGATAGAATGAATGATGTGTAGATAGACATGTCTGCAGAAGATTGTTATTTCTTTAATGGTTAAAACAGCATAAGTACAAAACAAATACCTTACATGCTAAAAATTCAAAATTCTTAAGAAAAATTGTTAAAATGAAGAGACAGATATATTTTCGGTAATCTTACGAAATTGTCAGTATTCAGGAAAATTTGATGGTATTCTAGATTTTACAATGTGATTTTTATTTTTCACTGAAAAAAGAGCACTTCTAACTTTCGAGAAAAGATGTCGCCACGAGATAGGTTAAAAAATCTCGTATGTATTTTTAAAAAAAAGCCTCTTGGCTTATAGCTAAGTCGGGATACGTTTTTTGTCACTTTGTTCAGTGCATCGTTTAGTGAGTTGTCGTTAAATCCGTCTAAACAATATTTATTTGAATATTGAGGATATAAGAGATACT
This sequence comes from Araneus ventricosus, assembly GCA_013235015.1. Classification (NCBI taxonomy): domain Eukaryota; kingdom Metazoa; phylum Arthropoda; class Arachnida; order Araneae; family Araneidae; genus Araneus; species Araneus ventricosus. The sequence continues at coordinate 8,716 of BGPR01032821.1, read as the reverse complement.
GAGGGTAAAATTTTGAAGACGCAAAGATAATGTTTTTGCATTCTCTTCTATTACTCTTAACGTAAGACGGACGCTTCTTTTTAAACTTCAATTTCAATTGCAATATAAAATGTAACGAGTTCTTTTACCATGTTAATTGCATAGCGCATATGGCGAATAAACTAGGTGACTCCAAAAACTTTAAAGGCATTACGGAGAAATGTTAATTTGCTGCAGTAAAAAATTACATTTTAACCTTTGGATTATGGATAGATCGTGCTATATTGTAGATCCCCCGATATTTTATATTGCGGACTGTAAGTTTTGAAAATTCGTATAGACCTTTCATGAAATTCAACAAATAACTTTATTCTAAGAAGATGATGATGGTGTGTAGGTGTGTGGAAGGTTACACCGCACAGAGTGGAATGAACTAATTTATTCAATAATTCTTTTACATATCAGACTATTTACCAATAGCAAAATGAACATTTAATTTTCAATTTATCGATCTGGTTTGCGATTGATTTAACAACAGGCAATTTAAGAAGACAAACTGTATCGCGTCTATGATAGAAGCGGATTTCCTGAAAAATTATTTAAAGATCGTTGACATTTTTTTATTTTGATTTAGGCATTCAGCCGGTTTTACTTGGGCAGCAAAATTAAAATTTTAACTTTCCTTTATCAGTAAAATCTGTCTCTCAGTTTCTTCTTCCAGCCCATGTCAGGCAATAAAACACTCACCGACATCTCCGTTTAGCAGATATTTATTTTAATATTCGTTATATTTAGCCGACATGTGCATTTATTTGTGCATTCTGACTATCAACTCTGTCGATTTGATTGATTTTACAGTTATCATGTTTTAGTTTTGCAGAAGGAGGAAATTGTATAGGATACAGTGCCAACTTTTACAAATTTTACAAATATTTACCAGATATATATATATAAGGGGCAAAACATAATAGAAAAACAATAAAATAAATTACAAACATTCATATCAAATTCGAAAGGATATGCAAACGAATTGAAAGTATATCCGAGTAAACATAAAAATGCGAATAGTAACAGATGGAAAAATATGTATAAATATATCACATGCACAATGAATGCGCTAAAAGCTGCAAGTCCAGAAGCGCTGTGGTAGATAGAGTATAAATCGTAAAATGAAAGAGTATAAAATGTGAAATGAAAAACGCAATAAAAGCACAATAACGGTTCTTCAGGGGATGAAGTTATTGTGAATTGCTAAATATAAAAGTTTGACATTTTCTTGCAATCAGTTACGCCGTAATGCCTAAAACACTGATTTTCATCCCTAATGCCAAACCAAACCAAAAAACAGAGAGAGAAGTTTTGAATAATTAAAACAGAAATACGATGTAATAACATTAGAGAAAAGTAAGAATAAATATTTTACGTACCAGAAGGACGGATGTAGACGTGGCAGTGTTTGCGGAGGGTCACGATACAGACTTACAATAACTTCATCCCCTGAAGAAACGTCTTGTGCTTTTATGCTTTTATTGCGTTTTTCATTTCACATTTTATACTCTTTCATTTTACGATTTATACTCTCTCTCTCTCTCTCTCTCTATATATATATATATATATATATATATATATATTTGAAATCTGATGATAAAAAATAAAAATTAGCTGTCTGTTTTAAGATTTATTATTATTAAATAAAAATAATAATTATTTTTTAAAAGTTAAATGATAAACTTCATATTAATCATATTTAATACATTATATATTTTGCCATCATATAGGTCGTTTAGCCGTCCAGCTAAACGAACTATCATCTAAGAGCCACTGACCCATTTTCAGGAAGTTGATCCATCTGTATAAGACATATCTACAAACTTAAATAAACACATTTCTAAATATAATAGTTAAAAAAAATAAGATAATAACACATGTTGAATAATAAAACAAAAATGAATAATAAAATATCATATTCTTAAATTAGAAATTAAATTTTAAAAATTACATAAATAAACTCAAACGCGTTTCACAGAATATACATATATTTATCTATGTCGTACAGTCATATAAATCATTTTGCTGTGTAGGATAAATGACTTATCGGTCAAGTATTACTGCCCCGTTTTGAATAAGCTGGCCCCTCTCTATAAGACATGTTATTTATAAGTTGAAATATATAAAATGTTCTCTCCGTTCTGTATTATTTTAATAACGTATGACCATGAGAATAATACTCTTTTGTATCATATCATTATTTTACAGTTAAAAATAAAAACAGCATAAACTAATAATTATTATATTGTGGGCCACCAGCCGCGTACCTGTAGATGGCGCTGCCATCGCCAGTTTCGTCAGAGCATCAATCTGCCGAGAACAGAAGACGAGATGGAACGCGGTACGACACGTATTAACGACGCTGGCTTTTTTTTAGCAAGGACTAAAGATTGCAATGAGCCATCCAAAAGCCTATTTAATGACGAACTGCTTCCATTGTACATATCTTTAATTGTAAATAATGTTTCTTAAAAATGTAATCTTAATTTTGCCTAATATAATAGTTAGTTAAAGTTATCGAGTTATTATTTCTATGGAACCCAACATTAAGCCTAATGATGATCTCCCATACTATTGATGTATATAAATGCTTCCTGATATTGATAAGAATATTCTGTTTGAATATTTCTGAAAATGCATTTTTCTACTCGAATATTCATCTAATAAACCACCATCACATCTCTTTCACTGTTAACCAATACCATATCAATTACATTGCTTATGAAAGAGATCTATTCATCCATAAAGAAAAAATTTCTATGCGAGCTGGCCTACACCCCAGGTGACACTAACAAATATTCTGAGGAGAGGAAATAAATTGCGAACAATTTTTTGTGCTTCAGGCGAATTCCGTCTTTTTTTAATCTCATCTAATGCATCATCTTTTCAAAGAGAAGGGGAAAGAGTTACGAAAGCCCTGTGGTGGTTTTGAGAGAATTTTTCTCTTTCAGAAAGATATCTCCAGATATGAGATAAAACTGGCTCCTTTTTCCCATTTAGTATTACGGACTGTATTACCTTTGTATATTATGAAATTCTGTTTCTGTTTAGTTAGGTTAACTTCCAGAATTTTTCTTTTCCAAAAAGATATCTTCAGATATGAGATAAAACTGGCTCCTTTTTCCCATTCAGTATTACGGACTGTATTCCCTTTTGTATATTAGGAAATTCCGCTTCTGTTTAGTTAGGTTACCTCCCAATTCCAAAGTTACTCGAGAGTTGTTTAGAGGAGGAGTTCATACCTTTGAGTCGTAATCAGATATCAAGGATGTTAATTGGACCACTTACTTTAAATTTACTTTCTATTATGTGAACATCTCGTTTTGAAGAAATAACACAAAAATTTGAGAAATTTCAGAACTCAAGAATGTCAGAAAGTGAAAGAAAGATCAACAGCAAAGAAAAATCACAGACATGAAACAAGTCAGTTTTAAAAAAAGTGTGCAATAAACATAAATAATTTGTATGATGGTGTGAAGTATAACCTATATTTATCTTACATTTGTGGAATATTTATATAAAATCTGTAAACCCTTTGCGGTGCAAGGCATTACATTTTTTGAAATATGATGAAAAAACATCATGTATGGGTTTAATTTATTGTCTAGTCATAGAATCTACAAATTTTTTTTTAATCTTATCGACCCCGAGGGGGTCGTCTCCCTTTGGGGTCACCCACCTCATATGAAAAGACTCTTAGTTATGGCTACCTTGATATACTCAAAAAATATTCTTAAATCTTACAGAAAATCATAAATTAAAACTTCAAAAATATTGGAAGAAAATTTTGGGGGTTAATTTGCAAAAATTGTAAACGTCCAGACATGAAAAAAATTCTTATCTCTGAGTTAAGGAATTTTCCCAAACTTTATATTTAATAATTCCTATTCCGAAACGAAATTTCATAAGGCTGCTATATACATTATATTAGGAGTACTATTATTCCTATCCTAAAGCTATTATTTCACATTTATAGTTAAATTTAACGGTTGAGAAGCGAATTAAATTAGATGTGCCATCAGCTGGCACACTATGCCGCAAAGGGTAAGCGCACTTAACGTCCATGAAAATGTCTGTTATCTTTGCCATAAACAAGAAATTATATATTTTCCAATAAACATAATTCGTATTAAAAATAATGCATAATTAAATAACTACAAAATGGTGTTTTGATACTTAGGAATTCATCCGGTAAAACGCCATCATTGTAACATTTCTGTAGATACCAATAAACGATCTGTCAATAAAGCTTCTGATGAAGGGATGGATTATTCCATAGAATAAAAATTTCTTTAAAAAGTGAATCATACCCCAGATGGCAGCTACAGATATTCTAAGGAAAGGAAATAAATTACGAGGAGTTTTTCAAAGCTTTCGATGAATCCCATCTTTTTTTCCTGTTCAGGGACATCTTTTGAAAGGAGCAGGAGAAGAGTTGCAATGGTCCTTCAGCGGTTTTAAAAGTATGTTTTTTTCCTCTGATAAAACGGCATCTTCAAATATGAGATAGGATTGAATAATGCTATCCATTTCTCATATTAAATCAAATGTATTGATGAAGGAAAATATATACTCTGCATAAAAAAATGTATAGATTTTAAAAAAGGATAATTTTGTTCACAGATATTTTGAATTAATATAAAACTTGTAAATTCAGATATTATATTCTTTTGAATAAATTTCATTATTTTCTGTGAAAATTATTTTTTATACATAATATCCAATTACAGTTTCAGAAAAAATTTGAATTTCTCAAAGCTTTCGATGACTCCTAACTTATTTTTTTGTGTTCGATGACATCTTTTGAAAGGAGCAGGAGAAGAGTTGCAATGGTCCTTCAGCGGTTTTAAAAGTGTGTTTTTTCCCTCTGATAAAACTTCATCTTCAAATATGAGATAGGATTGAATAATGCTATCCATTTCTCATATTAAACCAAATGTATTGATGAAGGAAAATATATACTCTACATAAAAGAACTGTATAGATTTTAAAAACGATAATTTTGCTCACAGATAGTTTGACCTCATATAAAACTTCTGGGTAAATTCAGGTATAATATTCTTTTGAATAAATTTTGTTATTATTTTCTGTGAAAATTATTTTTTATACATAATAACAAATTGCAGTTTCAGAAAATATTTGCACTTTTCAAAATTTCGATGAATTCTATCTCATTTTTTTGGGTTCAAGGACATCTTTTGAAAGGGACAGGTGAAAGGTTGCAACAGCTCTTCAGTGGGTTTAAGAGTTTTTATTTTTTGATAAAACGTCAATTTGAAAATTGTCTGTTCTCATGCTGATTTCTGTTTGTAAATGTCAAACTCTTTAAAAGTGTGTTGCCCAGACAAGGCTTATATTTGTTCTGATTCGGTAACTTCTCAAATTTATAAGTTTGGGTTTTTTCATAAGTTTAAACCATAGGGGAGGGGAGAATTTTAAAGTTGTTTGGGGTATGGCACTCGCGTGGGTTCCCAGGCCCCTGTGGTGGAAATTGTTGTACTCATCCACCCTGCACCCACCCAACTTGTTAGATAACCCTTGAGGTTATAGGCACCAGGGGTGTGGGGTGTCGTCATGTCATGTCCTTAAAACTCTCTCGTTATCAAAAATATCCATGTTGCTCCCTAGTGCCTGCTAATACTGTTACTTTAGATTACATTTCAGAACAAAGAATGGCGCTTCGAAAGGGATGAAACATCTTTCAGCACTCTTCGTGTCAGCGAATTTCAATCAGACACTATTCGTTTATCTAAGCGGATGTAAACTTCGTTGGCAGATTAGAGCATTGAAGGAAGTTTCATTAGCGTTTCGGTGATTGTACTTTGTCTGAGGTTGAATGAACATCGTGTATTGTAACCGTCTGCCGGCTTCTCCCATTATATTCATCGCATTAGTGCTGGATGGATGCATGAATTTACGTCAGAAAAGAACAGTCTATATGTAGTTTAGTTTAGTTTAGGGGGAGTTGGATCCCTAAGTCCGTTAACCCTAACACTATTACTTCGATGTACCTTTTCTCAAAATATGTTATAGATTCATGTTTGAAAATTTTTATACAAGTAAAATACATCTTTCTAATTATAATGAAATGATTTTAAAAAAAAATCAAAAATTTATTTTTTACTAATTTTTTGTGTCAAAAAAAATGTTCAATTCGATGTACTTTTTTCAAAATCTGCTATAGATACATGTTTGAAACTTTTTATACAAGCAAAGTATACCTTTCTCATTATACTGAAATGAGCTTTTATAACAAAACTCAAAACTTTATTTTTTACAATTTTTTTGTGTCAAAATAGGGTAAAATTTCACTATGTATAATTAAATATTTTGTAAATTTATAAAAAAATAAAAATTAACCAAAAGCTCATTTCAGTATACTGAGAAAGGTGTACTTCACTTCTATAAAAAATTTCAAACATGAATCTTTAACAGATTTTGAGAAAAGGTACCGCCAAGTAACAGGGTTAGGGTTAACGAACTTAGTGTTCCAACTCCCCTTAATTTGATTAGTGTTTGGTTGTAAAACTTCATGAGGGCTATTTTCGAACTGTCTAAATGCATTTTCAAGTCATTTCAACCCACCATTAAATGAAAGTGCTCGTAAGATGGTCTCATCGCCGAAGTACCATTTTCAAGCTAAAATCTTTATAGAAAAATCTGATTAATAATCCAATAATCTTTAAAAAGTTATATATGCGTTTGTCAGAAAGTTGATTCAGAAACAGTTTGTAGAAAAATGAAAGTTGCCCTTTTTACTTTCGATTTTCATTTTCCTCTTTTCCCCAGGCGATTTCGCTGCTTCCCTTATTGTCTGTGGCTAACCCAGTTGTATATGTTCATTTCTCTCGTGGGAGACACTAATAGATCTAAATTACAAAAAAATCTCATGATTTGCAAATTTCAAAACTATTGCATGTATACAGTTGGTTACGAATCTTTATATTAAAATAATTGGCAAAAACGTGAGATAGTTCTCCAGTCTCAACCACTGAACCGATTTCGAAAATTTCTTTTTCATATCATGACTTATGACGTCTAGATGTGTCATCAATGGTCGCCTGCCACGACTACCCTCCATTTATAAGATTTATCGAAAAATAAATCTTCAGTAGAGTCCCTCTGCCTCTACAACCACTAATTCTCCAATTTATTTTGCATACTGCAGGCTACTTAGATTGCAGGTGAACAGTTAATAGTATTTAAAAATAATATGCAAAGAGTAATTGAATAAATACTAGATACGAGTAATAAGGAATAACATTGCATAGCTGATTGCGGCTACTACACAGTTTGGATTCGAATGAGCATTAATAAGGAAGATTTACACATTTTAACGTAGGACTACGTTTATCCCATTGGGGTCTTAGGAAGAAATTTGATTCACACGCCAAAACGCCACAAAAAACCTTGTATGGGAGATTCTCTATATCTCTGTAACTACATATGTTAAAAACATGACTAATGTCTTATTTGAGAGATAAAGGGTAACAACAGAAGTTACAAAAAAAAAAAGAATTGAAAATATAAACTGCAGTTCAGCGACTGCTGAGTTGCAAAGTTGGGCAAAAATATGCATGAATTGGTGACGTCACACGCATGAGGTGCGCGCGCACAATTGGCTGACGCTCTCGCTTGACACGTTTTCGCGAGCGAGATTCCGTGATTGAGTTGAAAATTTTGTTTCGACAGATTAAATACAATAATAGCTCCAAATACAAAGAATGAAACGCCAACGAGATGCTAAACGAGATATAGAGAAGTCAAGAAAATAATTGTTGAAGCAGGAGAAGCAACAAAAGAAACAGTAGGAACAAACAAAAGAAGCAGCAGGAGAGGGAACGAAAGAAACAGCAAAATAAGGAACGGCTAGCCTTACTCGCAAAAGAGTCACGCGAGTAAAGTAGTGCCACGCATTTAACATTAGAAGCTGTTTGAAAAAGACAGCCTCCCGTCATTTTTTTCAGATCTTCTCACTACGAAAAAGATCTTGAAGCTTTCTTCTGCTTCAATTTATTCCGAAGGAATGACACCTGAAATGCACGAATACCAATCGAAACAGATACAAAGCGACTAAGACAGCTTTTCAAATGATAGATGAATCTAAAACTGCAAGATCTGCCTCTCTTCAAAATTTTCTGACTATTTCAAAAGCTCTTTGAAGTTCGTTAATGGACACGATCGAAAGTACGTAATTCATTTGAGAATGAAAAATTAAATAAAAAACGGTTTTCTAAGTATTCCTAACGTTCTAAATAAAAGCATGAATGAATGTGTGCTAAGATCCATATATACTCTGAAAAGCTAAGAAAATCACGTAGTGCATTAAAGCTGAAATAGAAACCAACTTAAGTGAATGGAATTCTAATTTTGCCTTAGGCCTACTTAAAGTGATTTCAATAGAATTGCAACCTTTCTCCATGCTTCTTCACTTTCGCTTCTAAAATATTTAAGGAAAAGAAAACCATTTTTCGTAGTTTCTGTCATTACTGGGTAGCTTTTAATTTGGAATGTAATTCAAATG
>BGPR01032820.1:0-17307 GCA_013235015.1 Araneus ventricosus | reverse complement strand
GTCTTATTTCTAAATTTATTTGTTATTACGAATTCTGATATTTATTGTGGCTATTTTTCTCTCAAAATATAATGGCCCCTTTTTGCCATTCGTTTGAGTCTTATTTCTAAATTTATTTCTTAGTACGAATTCTGATATTTATTGTGCCTGTGTTTCTCCTAAAATACAATGGCCCCCTTTTGCGACTCCTTTGGGTCTTATTTCTAAATTTATAACGATCGCTGTACTCTAGTTTCACAGTATACATGTAGTATAAGTTCGTTATAAATGCTTATTTAAGGGGTATCGAAACCTCCAATTTTTCAAAAAATGATAATTTGAGATTCTTGACTTTTCAAATTCTCTACACTTTTATCTTATTTTAAAAAGCTTTATTTTAATCTCTACGATAATTAGTGAGAATTCTAGTTTTAAAATAGCATCGAAGCAGGGCAGAAAGAGATACATTTTCTAAGATTAAAACGGTGGATACTCTACAGGTCCAGCCTACCCAAGCAAGGTGGCTAAAGGGGGACCGAGAGGGGCAAAGACCCACACCATCACATTAAGGCCCGACGGTCCCACCAGCCCCTAAGGGCAGGCAGAGCGCAGAAGAGCCTGAGAGTGCAGCTCAAGAACAACCCGGTACTAATTAAGTCAATTAAGTATGAAATATATAGACTACGCCTGACATTGGCCGAAATAGCAATGATGCTGTCTTGCAATAATGAATATTTGAATTACAAAATTATTAATAAAAATTACATACTACGTCGTGATTTAATGGCGGCAAAACAATCTGCCTTACATCCAAAGGTGAAGTAAAAACACTTATGAAATAAAATAAAACGCACAAGAAGCAATACATAAAACTTACATTCAATAGTTAAAATAAGAGCATAATGGGTAGGTTATTAATTTAATATTTGGGTGTTATGAATTTAATTTTGCATGGAAACCAAGCAGGCACAAGAAGATGAATTGCGCCAGAGGGCACACCACCATTCGTTGTCTTACAAATCCAAATGCATGATTTAAAGTATTTTAATATTAAAATCATCATCCCAATGGTCAAATATAAAATAAACATAGACCCACAACACCACAAACACAGTCACCACACACACACAACACTACAAACACAGTAACACCACACATACACACAACACTACAAACACAGTCTCACCACACACACACAACATACCCAAGTTAAATCTTGGTCAAGTGTTAAAATATTAAAAGTTGAGTTATAAAAAGTCAAATGGGTAAAAGGCCTGCAAATGCGCAAGATTAAAAAGGTGAAATTGTTTAGAAAGACTTAACTTTATAAAAAAATAATTTACCGGTTGTTGTCGTGGAATATTATTGACACTTTTTGTGATTTGTCAAATTATAAAAGTTATTGAAGATATGTATATGTTACCGGCAAAGTATGAAATCCGGCATTCTATAGAATGCCTAGGCATTGTATAGAATGCCTAAAACTATCCGGCAATGTATGAAATGATTTATATTTCACACATTTCCTAAGCATTCCATAGAATGCCAAATGACAAACCGGCAAAGTATGAAATAAATCGCCGATTTGATTATATAAGAAATAAAGTTAAGTACAATTCAAAATTAAATTATTTGCTTCCTTGATGTAATAAGTAGATTCACAATTTATCTTGTTTCCTTTAATAAGAAATGCATAAACTTTGATAGGAAAATTTTCATTTTGCTTTACGAATTTTGAATAAAAGATTTTTTAATGGTACTCTTTCATTATTTTTTCTAAATAACATTTGTATTTTTGAGGAATTCACGCCTTTTAAATAATAGCCTTATTATGAACTTTTTTCATACTTTGCCTAAATAGCATTTGTCATTCTATAGAATGCCTAGGTATTATATACAATGCCTAGGAAAAGTATATAGTAAATCTCATATTTCATACTTTGCCTAAAAATGCCCGGGATTCTATAAAATGCCCAGGTATTAGATACAATGCCTAGGAAAAGTATACAGTAAATCTCATATTTCATACTTTGCCTAAAAACGCCCGGCATTCTATAAAATGCCTAGGTATTCTATAGAATGCCGGCATTTCACACATTGCTGGTAACATATATAATAAGTTAACCCTTTCCTAATTTTTAAAACGCTACTCGAAATTTAATTCGTAAAATTTTTCTACTTAAGCTCTAACACACAATGAACTGTCACTTTAAATGGCTGAAATCCAGTTTCAACCGTTCTAACGCTCGGGGATTCCTCTCTTTTGTGATGGTGCAACTTTCTCTTTTCAAATTCATGTAACCCTTATACCAGATGCCCGCTTCGGCGTCTTTCTTTGTCGCCGGTGACTGAACTTTGCGTCTATATTTTAAATCATGGCTTGAAATTCCTCAGAAATATTTAAAGCCAGCTGAAACTAATGAAGTAAATTAAATAAACTGATTTCGACATCAACAATTGCCTGTTTAATAAGATGTCTACTCTACACTGCACATGATGAAATATCATTACATGTATGAATGATAATACACAAGAACTTAAATGCGAACGTAAATATTATACGTTGTCTTTTCGAAAGAGCAAATTTGTAGAAGGAGAAGATATTTTATTAGCTATATGTTATTTAGGAATGTTTTAAAAAGTTAAAATTTATACATTATTTGAATTATTTTCATTTACATAAAAATGAAATTTTTAGTTAGCGATGTACCTTTTCTCAGAAATAATTGCTCATAGGTATGCAAATTTTTTGTTACACATTCAATATATTTGCCAATATATACTGAAATGAGCTTTTTCAAAAAACTAAAAAAAATATTTTTTAGAATTTTTTTTGCATAAAAACACATCAAATTTCACTATGACTAATACAATATTTTGTAAAAAATTTAGAAATTCAAAATTTACCGACAGATCATTTCAGTTTGATAACAACTATGTATTTTACTTATGTAAAATATTTTAAACACCTATCTATAATAGAGTTTGAAAAAAGACATATCGCAAATGGCCAGTTTAACATGTCGGTATAGTTGGTTGCGAGGAATGTTTATTTGGAAAAATAGAAATATAAAAACAAATTAATAGATTGACAGAAAAATTCCCATCTTTGTAATCATCTTAAAAGAAAGATTTGCCAAATATTCTGATATTTATATATATTTTAATTTGAAATCTTTTTAATTTTGCACAATGCAGGAATAAGAAGGATTCACACGAAATAATGTTATTTGAAATACAAAAAAAATTGCAAAAGTGAAGTAAAACTCTAACCAGACAAATATAATATCCGGGGAAATTTTAAAAAGCCCTATTTTATCCGAAAATAGGGCTTCGCTAAAATATTATAGGCGTCACTAATGGATGCAAGAAGAACCAAGAAATGGGGGGGGGACGTGCTCCTCTTTCAGGCAGCCTCTCTGTCTTGATTTAATTTCCGCATATATGATATTACATATAAAATATGAATTATATTTTCAAAATTCTCTGTCATTAGAATTAGTTTAATATATTCGAATTATCATTGACGGTGTCTTAAAATTTTGAGTCTAGAAAATAGAATAAATAGAGACATTGGATTGAATTAAACGATATATATTTAGAAACAACAATTTTGGAACGATAACCTCAGAAACTCAATGTTTTTCCTAAGTATACAACAGTATTATTAATGCCTATAAAATATTGCCATTTTTATGTCTTGCAATGACACTTTATGTAAATATACATGTATTTAAAACTCATTTCAAATATAAAAAAGAAACTTCGACTTATTTTAAAAATTATAAAATGATTTTAAGACCTTTATAAAACTCTGTTTATTGCAGTTTTCAAATTCATTCTTTTCTCTAAAAATTTCGAACAAAATTTAAAGATTTTAAGAAAGAAAGTTATCATAAAATTTTAAAATGTAAAGCTGTAATAAAATTTAGATAAGTTATAAACACATAAAACCTAAATTAAAATGTAAAAAGTTGATAAGATTGGATTCAAAATTGGATTTAAAGTAAGTCATAAAGATATAACACAGCACAACTTGTGTTTGGAAATATAAAACGAATTTATAGCTATATGCATGAAACCATTAAAACGGTAAAATAATAATAGTTAAATTCTCTTTATGACTGAATATAAAGGAACTATTTTAAATCTCCACAGAATCATTTTTACTCCGAAGAACAGTAATTTTCCTTTCTCTCGCTTATTATTTTTTCTTTATAAAACAAAGCTATGAAATGTTATGAAAATGTTTATTTTATTTTGTATAGTTAAAGTAACGTTAACTAAAATGAAGGTTGACTACTCGGGGATATGTTCGGTATCATTAAGCTTTGATGGAAGTAATTTGAAAAGTTCATGTGAAATGTGAAACTTCCGTCTAGTGTAGTCTTAATGATTATTCGAAGTTTAAAAGTAGTGTAAATTAACAGTAGCACGTATAAATTAACAGCAGCCATGATTCAAAAACAGGAGTTTAATGAAACTCAAAGTCAGTGTAGACAAGACTTATGAAAAGAGAGAAATACAGATTTTCCATCAGAGATAACATCTGAACTTAATATCATTTCTGAATAGTATACATTAAAGTAATGCCTGATATCAATCAGAATAAGTTATGTGTAAGCTTTTGTGCAAATTAAATTAGTGCTTTCTCTGTATTTCAAATCACCTTCTCTAATTTATAACAGTAGCGAAGGTGACTGATTCGGTGACCTACATTCTGCTAGAGATAGACGGCTTTTCCTACAGCATCAATTGTGTTACAATTATACTTTTAAAAACATATGCTAGTGAAAAAAGGGGAAATTAATTTCTTGTGGATAATTAACAAGAATTATGGTCATTTACTTATTTAAAGAATAGAGTGATAATGCTGAAAGAATAATTTCAATTTGTCATCATGAATAATTTAAAAACGCATTTTTTTCCCTCAGACTAATGGCTTTAGAAGATAGAGAAACATGGAATTGCGCAAAATACTCATTTCAGTATAATTCATATACTAAGAAAAATGAAAAGCGATGCTACATAACAATAGTTTTCATGTTTTAGTTACAACAAAATAAAAATCATTATAAAATGTCATTATTCGAGAGATAGAGGCATTATCATATCTGTGCAATGAGCTCAGGATATCTGCGTGGGGATTTTAACTTCGTGAACTGAAATTGTGGGGCAGCTTCTGAATTCCTTGTTAACGTTATCGATAGTTTACCAAAGTTATTACCATTATCATATCTGTGCAATGAGCTCAGGATATCTGCGTGGGGATTTTAACTTCGTGAACTGAAATTGTGGGGCAGCTTCTGAATTCCTTGTTATCGTTATTGATAGTCTACCAAAGTTATTACCATTCGCATATCTGTGCAATGAGCTCAGGTTATCTGCGTGGGGATTTTAACTTCGTGAACTGAAATTGTGGGACCGCTTCTGAATTCCTTGTTAACGTTATAGATAGTTTACCGAAGTTTCCTTCATTGTCTTTACGTGCCCGACGTACTCTGTAAATGTCTGTACATTATAATCAGAGATACCGGTTTCGAGACCTAATTCCAGCAAATTTAATACTGGATAAATATATGCAATAAAACTTTTGTTGGTGTAGTCTTTAATTAAAGAATAGTTCCAGTTAATAACTATTTTTCATTTATTATGAATATATGGGAGAGTGGCGGAATATACGTACATCTCGTATGAAAGTTTCAAGTCAAAAGAGATCAGAAAATCCCTGCGTTCTCTCAGACAGGGGATTACCATATAGACAGGTGATCATAGTGAAGGGAATATTAGCTATTTTTAGCAATTTACGTAAGTGCTTTAGGGAAAAGTCTGGCGCCAAGAAGCCGCCGTCATCATTTATCTGTGAGTGCGTGGAAGCGATCAAAATATTCTTTTAGTAATAAATGTGCCAAAATGCGTGATTTAATATACCTCCAGCGCGGGAAATATAACGAAAGTGGAGGTTAAGAAAAGTGATTTTGGAAAAAATTAGTATTGTACTAAGATTTTAAAATATATGATATTAGAATTTATAGTAAACTTAAGTGAGATTACTATATATATATGAAATGTTTTCGTTATTGTAGTCTTTAAATAAAAAACAGGCCGAGTAAATAACTAATTTTCTTTTATTATGGGAGAGTGACGGAATGTACGTACATCTTAGTTGAAGTTTTCAAGCCAAAAAAGAAAACAGAAAATCCCTGCATTTTCTCAGGTAGGGATTCAACAGATAGACACGTGATCAAAGTGAAGGGAATAATAGCTATTTTTAGTAATTTACGTAAGTGATTTAGGGAAAATGCATGGCGCCAAGGAGTCGCCGATTTCGCGATTTGTGTGCGCGTGGAAATGATTAAAATATTCTTTTAGTAATAAATATGCCAAGACGAGAGATTTAATATACCTCCAGCGCGGTAAATAGAACGAAACTGGAGTTTAAGAAAAGTGATTTTGGAATACATTAAGACTTTAAAATATATTTGCATTCTCTTGAAAAAAAACTCCTTATGCACCAACTAGTATAACACGGGGTTTACAGAAGTAAGTAAAGTACTCAAAAAAGGGTGGTGAAGGAAGCTTCAAATTAATTGATACAAATGCAAATTCCAAACAGAAAAGGAGGAAAAAACCAAATATACAATAAATTGGTCACATCCATACGAACACATGAATAGTTTTAAGCAATGAAGTGAATAAACAAGGGGAATGGAAACCAAAACATATTAAATTTTTTTAAAAGGTATAGATGCAAAAGAACTGGTCACTTACACTAAAAAAATGGATAATATCGAGAAATGGAGTAAAAGCTGTATAAAGTGGGTAAAACCGAAAAAGAACAATGCATTCAAAAATCATATAAAAGCACACAAATACACAAAATATTACACATCACATAAAAACACACATATTTCGTACAGGTAACAAAACAAAATTGTCTGATCCAAATATATATGAAAAAAAAATGAATTCCAAAAATTGAAAAGTAAAAAAATAATAAATGAAAGTAATAAGAAAAAAATTGTAAATGCCAGCAAACAGACACAAAATTTATAGTCTATAAAATGTGGGGGAAAATGCTGTCGATCAATTCACAAAATGATGCAAAACAGGTCTGGACCAAAGTAAAGAAAGATGGAGGCCATGCTAAATTGTTCTTCTTTAGACTGCTGATGAGTAAACATCTTTCGGGAGTGAATTTAGAGTAAGAAAGTATCAAGTGATTGATATCTTGAATCTCTCCACTAGAGCAGGAACACAAGTCTGAACAAGATAAATTGAAGCTTTGCAGATAGGCTTTAAAATTTCCATGCCCAGAGAGAAATTGAGTAATTCTAAAATTTGGGACGAAATGGATGGCTTTCAAACGTCCATGGATGGAAGGAAAAAAAATCCCTTTTCGGCAAGCTTGAAGGCATAGGTAGATTCCTTTACGTTAATGTTACAAAAGTAATGAAATATTACATATTGATCAATACAGACATAGACAATAACATTGTTGTTTCACACGTTGCAATATTTACGCTATGATTCTGTTTTCATGACATTTAATTTTTTTACTATATCAAGGTTTTATCATTCCATTTTTCATTCCAAAAAGTTATGATAGATTTTTCGGTCAGTACATTGGTCAATTTTTTTTATATCTCAACACATAATCATTCAACAGTCATAAAGAAATAAACAACTCAGCAGTGCAAATATCTCCTAGATAACATTAAGCCAGCCTATCTGAAACAGTAGCAAGAAATTGACACTTGACACGGATCAAGAACTACTCTAGATTTAAAAATCAGTTTATTTAATCTAGGTTACCATATAATTGTGCGAACGTTGCTTAGTCATATGCTAAAATCACATGACATGAAACATTTAAACATTACTAGAATGGGCTCATTTGGAGAACCCCCTGGTTACAGAGATAATAGTCACTAAATTCTTAACACAGAAGAAAATAAAAATTATTAAACATTGTGAGGTCCAAATTTAATACGTGTGTTTAAAGCATAGGATATTGTTCGCTCCAACTACTGGTTGGCTCCCCTTTTTCTAATTTATAGCAACCCTTTGACCACCATTCCGGCATCTCTGTCAGAATTAGAAGAACTTGTTTGGTTTTTATGTCGCCGGTTTTGAGCATCGGAGCTCCTTCATGTATTTCGCATCATTTTTTTATTAGAATGTTAAAACGCATATCTACTCTACCCATGAGCAACGCATTGGATATACATATTAAGATTGTTTTAGTATTTCACAACGCATTCTACGATTTTCGATAAGACACCGTTACCATGTTCAATTTTATTACTATATTACCACTAACTGGCTCTTGCATGAGCATATTCAACTTATGCCAACAGGCAGCACCCATTGAATTTAGTAGCTCTGTATGTATGTGGAACTAACCCGTGAATACATGTCAAATAAATCATATAATATAAATAATCAATACAGCGCTCAATCCGACGAATAAAATGCAAACAGATATATGCAGCCATTTTGACCAGTAATTTAAATCTCCATCAGACAGTTAAAAAACAAATAGCTCAGAGAGAAAACCCCCCAAAACAATTTTTAAAGTTAATTGAAAGTTTTTCTATACAAAAAAAAGGATAAAGAGAGCTTCTTATATATCTTTTATGGCTATTTTATATTAACATTTATTAAAATCTTGGTGCAATGTTTGTTAAATATCAAATTAAAGTAATCTGGCAAATTAACTAATTATCAAATTAACTATTAAAATTAACTGTTTGATGAATTAAAGTAACTATTTATTCTATAAGTAATTAAATATTTAATTAATTTGACGAGATATCTTCTCATTAAACCTTTTTATATGGTTAGTAGTAGTATGCCAGCAATCTTAATCTTGTAATTATCTTAATTTAAATAAAAAATATTGTGTCTATGTATGTATGCTCCACATCTCCTATAAACCACTGGTACGATTTCAGCCAGGTTAGCACACTTTTTTATTTAGCAAGAAAGTTCCCCTTCAATTTTCAAAGCCCAAAAGTTACAAATTTCAGCTATAAAGAATAAGCAAGTCGTTTTTCCGCGCATTTCTTTGAAAACATTATCTCCTGAACGTATTTTTTACACCTTCAACAAAATGCCAAAACTTGGACAAACAGACAACAAAAAAATTTCATTTTCTATACAATTTGTTTCTCTCATTTTACTTTATTTTAAATTAATTTATACGAATTCGCAATATATTCTTTATTGTTGAAGAACAACAAAACATAATTCAGTATATATATATAGTTGCCAGAATACATTCACAATTCCTGGACAGATGCTGAAGAAGAAAAATCTTAAAATAGACGATTAACGAACTATATCGGGACTTAACTAATGATTGATTTATTTTCATTCTTTAAATTAGTGAATAATTAACTTCCTTGATTTAATTGTTTCAACATATTCATTGAAATCTTTCTTTTACTTTGGTATTGAAACAAAATTTGGTAACTATATAATAACTTAATAATTTATGGAGAAAACGACTGTTTTAAAATCGTTTGTTTCAATTGATATTCCCATTTTAATTAAAACGTTTCAGATCAGAGAAAAAACTCTGTATTATAATTTTATACAATAGTAGTTTTACATTAGAAATAGACATGGCTTGTTGCAATCCGGAGAAAACCAGGTATATCAGCATTTTACCATTATAAAAAAGTGGGGAGTGAATGCGGCACGATGAGACTTATAACTTCTAGTAATTCTTGCTGTCAAAAAACTTTAAAAATAAAATGGTTTTGTTATGATAAGGTGATATTCCCTAACTGAAAGTTTTCTTTCGTCTTCAATCTTAGCAGATTAATGGGAAATGATAAGTGGGGGGGGGTGAATAACTTTCAGCTCATATACCTTCTAAAACATTTTAGCTGACAAAACTTTTAATATAAAAGTTGTTCGTATTATGATAAGGTGATAATTCGCGCAATTGATTTTTTTTTCTCTGTCTTTGGTAACGAGAGCTATGGGGAAATGATAAAATGGGGGAGGAGAATGAAAATGGCATTTTAGGTCATAATTTCTGAAAAATTGTAGGTATCAAAAAGTTTCAATACAAGGGTTGTTTACGTATGAAAGGCAATAATTTGGATATTTTTAGTTATCATTCTATCTTCAATCGTAAAGGAATTATGGGAAAATGAAATTTCCAGTACCCCACCATTCCACCCCTTTTAGCTGGTTGGCCCATCTACAAACTCGTGCAACTATTTTCACCGACCTTGCAACATATTCTAATAGGTTAAAATCTAATCAAAGAATTACTCTATTTATCATTCACAAGATAACATGGGCAAAAAGCGTTAGTGTATACGTCTCTACTAATACTAATACAGGAAAAAGAACATTTCGCCCTCTATTCTCACAAGTTAGAGGCTTTGCAAGAATGAAAGCAGGTGGAAGAGATTGCAAATGATGAAACTTTCCAACAAGGGTAACATGCATAGGTTTAAAACATACTTTAAGTTAGGGGCGCAGGGGAGATTCAGGAAAATCGCACCATTTTCACCAACTTCTAGCATTTGTAGCTATCGAAAAAGTGTAAATGCAAAAATTGTTTGCTATGATAAGGCGATAATTCGCCTAATTTGAACTTTTCTTTCTATTTTCAATTATGAAGGATTATAGAGAAATGAAAATTTCCACCCCCTATTTCACCCCCCCTTTGGTGGAGAGCCTCAACGAACTCGACCGAGATTTTTACTATTCTTCTTATATCCAGGCTGGTTAAAATTCAATCAAAATTACTCCGGTTATCGTGTTCACAAGACTAACATGGGAAAAAACGTTATACATATATATATATATATCAATGTCATAGGTCAAAAATATTAAAATAAAATGGAGAGACTGTAGTAAATCGGTAAAGCGTATATAGATGCTCATCGGGGTAAGTAAAATCTATACGATCCGTTAAAAAAATCAGTGAAATCATAATGTTTTCTCACGAACAGTGTTAACATATAAAGCTAAAAAAAAACTTTTGTCCTTTACCCCGAACATTGATAAACCAAATTCAGAATAACAAAACCCCCCGAAGACCCCAACAGAATCCCCAACCTCAGGGAGTAACTTACGATATCTTCGTAAACATCCGGTCACTACATGACGCGTTCAGTTATTCCTTGTGACGTCTCCCGTTGGTAGCATCTCTCAGTTTTAGGTTTAGTAATTTCATTTCTTTTATTTGTTTTCATTCAAAATTAACGGTTTATCATAATGTTCAAAGTGGGTGCAGTGTTTTTAGCTATATGCTAACACTGTTCGCAGAAAACATTATGATTTCACTAATTTTTTAACAGTTCTGTAATTTTACTTACCCTGATGAGCATCTATACGCTTTACCGTTACTACAGTCTCTCCATTTTATTTTAATATTTTTGACTTTCATGATATTGATATATTACTCCACAAATCTTCTTGAATTGCAGCATTTTGCGCATTCGTTGCGTTTGTGTTATATTTTTCTATTTTATTTTATCTTTTCCTTTTATATATATATTCCACTTTCGGCTTTTCTTACACAGATTGTTTCTTATTTGTTTTTGAATGTTTATTTTGTATATTTGCTTTTACATTTCTACTATGTTTTGTTTCATTATTTGTTATATATATATATATATATAACTATATAACTATATATATATATATATATATATATATCTCTTTTCTCTTTCGCAACTTATATATATATATATAACTATATATACTCTCTTATATATATGCTCTCTTTATATATATATATATATATACTCTAACTCTTTCACTCTCTAAACTTACCTGTGGTTTTTTGAATTTCTGGGGTCATGATCGATGAAGATCTGCCCAGAAATTTTCCGAAGTCATTAAATAAGGGCTCATTACTAATAAGGTACCTCTATGAGGAATCTACCTAAAATCTTTGGTAGACGATCGCATTGTGTGAGAAAATTTGATATAGAGCTTAATTCCAGTGAGGAAATAACATGTTACTTGAAAACACTTTGTAGATAATATATATTTGTAATCAAGAAATCGAGCGAGGTTGGCGAGTTTCGACGTTTTTTTTCCTCAATAACAAAGTACGGGACCATAATGTAACAAATAAATGATTAACCATGAAAATCAGTAAAAAAATCCTTCGAGACTCTCCTGGTTAATAGTGATTCATTCCGATCTTACACTACTTGATGCAGAATATTAAGGGTGTGGTAGCTTAATAGTTAAGCAGATCATAGATAGGAATTACTCCAGCTTTGTAATGATTTCTTTTTAATTCATTATTCCTTCATTTTTCTCTGCCATTGATGAAAGATAACTGCGCGTGTTAATATGGCTTTCGGTAAATAATTTTATTCATCTTTATTATTGCGTGGAAAAAAGCAGTGTATTCATAAATCGTCTCATCACTTGACGAACATATTGACATTTAGTACAAACCTATAAGAAACACATTCAACTGTGAAAATGTGTCTAAATGTATCTCATTATATCCTATTAGTACAATTTGCAATGTGACATTTTGGGATGTGTCTGAAAGATCTGAGTAAAGGCATGAAAACTATTTATGGCAGTTGCATACACATGAACACTTCACATATCATAATACGTTTAAAAAATTCGACGGGAGGCTGTCTCTACTGCGAAAGGGCCACTGGATGACAGATTAAATAGGCTTACTTACCTATTTACCTTTCAACGACTTCTGTGACTAAAGTAGCTGTAGTAGTCTATTAACTCCTATAGTCTATAGTGACTATTATTCTATTGTGACCGTCACTCTATCTATGTAAAATTCTTCTTGATTCCCCAACTTCGGAACTCGACTGTAACTAGACTGTAATTACAAATTCTAAACTTATTTTGCAATTTTCAATGTCTGTTTTCCTCTGTTAAAATGAAACTAAAACCAACTCTCTATGTTATTTGGTTGCGGAGCTATAAGTCTTTAACTTTGAAATTCGACGTAATTCAACAATTCTTGAGTAATATTTCACCAGGATCGATGAATGAATTGCCTTGGTCTGCGTGCACCGCAACTTTCATAAATTTGCAGCTCGAATGGCTGGCTAAACCCGTATTCTAAGAAATTCTAAAATTCGTTTTCAATCTTCCTTGTGCACCTTTCTCTGTTAAATGACTAAAACCAACTCTCTATATTGTTGGTTATGGAGCTGTAAGCGTTTTAAATACCACGAAAACAAAAGCAATAATTTTCCTTTCCCGACACACCATTAGACCACTATGTGGAGACGTAAGACAATGCCAAACCGTTAATTTATGTTTGTCAGTTTCAAACAATAGGAATTACCTAACAAGTGATGTAAGCCAATATTAGCAAATAATTTCATTTCAAGAACTGTATATGCTCACGCGCGTACAGTAGATGCATTAGTCATTTAATAATATTCTTGAACTTCACTTGTATTATTTAATATCTTTGAACTTTTAATTGGCAGTACGCTCAATAATCGTCATTATAATTTTATTTTCTGTTTTCAATCTTTTCCAGCACAATTCTCTATATTTAGGCTAGACATATAGCTTAAATTTCAAAATGAATTTGTTTAAAATTGTTTTTGATCGAAATGATTTTAACTAAAAATTAAAAAGATATTCGAAAATCAATCTGAAATATGGTAGCATGATTATTGTTGTCTTAATATAATGTTCAAAATTTACTCTTAAGTACTGCTACCAAGGATCAGCGTACACACACAAAATGTGTTTAATATCATTGCGACTTCAACCATTGAATAAATGCAGTAACTGAAAATGAAGTATTGTTGTAAAATGTTAAATTACAAACTTATTAAAAGTGGGCAAAATGGTACGAAGATAAAATTTATATAGCTCTGAAATATGCTTTTCATTTCAAGCATCACCAAAAATAAATTTTGGTAACAAATGCTCGAAGGGGATTATCAGTGAAAAAGAAAGAAATTTTGATTAATTTTTTGATTTAAAATTTTAATTAAAATTTTGAAAAATTTCTTAGTGAGACTGCTACCTCAGAAGTAACTACCTGCATTTGGCGGCTCAAAATCAATAGTTTATCCTGTAGCGCGCTTTGAACAGTTCTTGTATTTTTTTTCATGTCACATCACTGATGTCAGAATTTAAAGACAAGTATCACCAGTTCAGAAAAAATCGTGTAACGATGTTAAGCAAATTACGGGGAGGCTGTGCGCAAGCAGCCGCTGATTCGCGTGACTTTCCGATTTTCAAATTTTTTTGTGGCTTCTATTGTTACCCTTTATCTCAAAACAAGACATTAGTTATGTTTTTAACATATGTAGTTACCGAGATATAGAGGATCTCATATTCCATACAAAGTTTTTTGTGGCGTTTTGGCGTGTGAATCAAATTTCTTCCTGAGACCCCAATGGGAGGAACGTAGTCCTATGTTAAAAATAAGCAAGGGAATTTATTTTCTTATTCTACTAATATGCTTTGGTTTTTTTGAAGTTTTCTGAAGTAATTTAATAATTGCGAAAATTTCGTGAAAAAGTCACGAAAATTTATTCCTTCATTAATTACCATGGTTACTGCTAAAACATGAAGCATTTTTAATAAATTTCGAATTAGGAATTTTAGCTAATTAAAAGGAGCGAACGGTCAATTATGAATTCAAAGTTTGCTTAAAATCACTAATTTTCGAAACTTAATTACGCGAAATTTTATGAAAAGTTAGACAGTTACATAAAAATTACCGAATGATACCTTGATATATTAATAGAAGAAAGACAAAAACTATGTTAGTGTAACAAAAAATTCAGGAAAGGATATTTCATAAATTCCTTATATGCTGACTCCAAAGAAAGGAGATATTTCTGGAACCATAACAGAATTTTCAATGTCATCATTTGCTTTGTTATCAGAAGTGTCAAACTTAATGAAAAGTTATTGCTTTTTTATTTTATGAGACATTTTTATTATATTTTACTTTTAACCTCACTTTGAATAGTATTGCCAGCAAAGCGTGGCAAATAGTTTAAGCAGAGAACACACCCCGAATGCCTGAAATAGAAGAAATAAAAATAAAGAACACCTGAAGTATATAAGATCATTTTCGAATAGAAGAAGTCATCATTCCATCTTCTCCTTCAACCAGTCATGGATCCTAGAAGGAGAGCAGCGTTGCTGGTAAGTTATTATTTCTTCCACTATTTCGTTCGAAAGAAACTTCTTAACTTTCTTTGCTTTAAAAATATAAAAATTAGATGCAAGTGAAATAAAATTTTATATTTCCTTCTTTAATTTTATCTATAAGTTATTAAAAATTTATTGGCATCATTGTGTAAAATTATGCATTTAGGAAAGTTCTAGATTTTCTAGGAGAAGTCTCTATGTAATGTTAAAATTTAAGTGCATGCCTTAGCTCTTCGAATATATTTTATTCATTTTCATCTCTTTTTCCTAGTGTTCCTTAAACATCAATAGTCCAACTATCGATAGCTTTCCCAAACTATAGACTTAACTATCGATAGTTTTAAAACTATTGATACTATCGATAGTATCTATTGTTTTCTACCGGGCAATACTATCGATAGACGCATTTTGAGTCGATACTTTTGAAACTATCGATGGTTCAACTATCGATAGCTTTCCCAAACTATAGACTTAACTATCGATAGTTTTAAAACTATTGATAGTATCTATTGTTTTCTACCGGGCAATACTATCGATAGACGCATTTTGAGTCGATACTTTTGAAACTATCGATAGTTCCAGTCGATAGTTTGAAAACTATCGACTGAAAATGAGCCTATAGATAGTATTGCCCGGTAGAAAACAATCGATACTATTGATAGTATCGATAGTTTTCAAACTATCGATACTATCGATTACTTCAATCGATAGTTCCGAAAACCTGGTACTATCGACTTGGCTTAGATAGTATCGATAGTCTGTCGATGTTTAAGTAACACTAATTTTCCTGTTTAGTCTTTTCGGTTTTCAAGCTGAATATCAGCATTTTATAAATAAACTTGCATTTTGTAAATAAACTAAATTATTTTCTAAAACTGAATTTTTCTTCGTGACAATATTGAGATTGACGTTTCAAGTGTTTTTATTGCATATTTTTTATATAATACTCTTTTATCATATCCTTATACAACTTCATTAAATAGAAAAAATTATACGTATGCTTACAAAAATTATAATGGTAGTTTACATTTTAAATTGGAAAAAAGGAAAGTTCGCCACCACAAATGTTTCGAACTACTAAAATTTCTCATTTTTGTTGAAAGATGTCGTTCGCTTATGCCTGATTAAAACTATTCGATGAAGCGTTAGAGTTTGCAAGCGTTGATTTAAATTCAGCTAATTATAAATGTTTCATCTGCTTACTGCTTAACTTAACTCTCAACAAAACCATGTATTTAAAATTCCATATTTTATACAAACCCTCATAGGCTTTTAGCTGCCTTACGACATTTAAAAATGATATATTTTTGGAACTTCTTTGAGGGAAAAAATCGGAGAATTTGGAAATTTTTATATCGTCTATAATTTAGAGAATTTTTTTCTTAGATTTTCAAACACAAAATGTTATTTAACATGAGGCTGAACAAAAACCATGTTATTTTTTTACCTTGTTTCGTTGACCAAAATCTTATCAACCAGCTCTTCTTTCTATTTACTTCAGCGGATTTTACATTCCAAAAAAATTATTATTTAGGCTTGCAATGTGTTAACTAAGTTTATTCCGAATCAGTAGTTTATTCTTCGACAATGGCATTTTAATTACAAAGTATTTACAATATTTGATAATAAATGTATTCACATTTAATAACAAGCGCTTAAATAGAAAGCACTTTTGCTATAGTGCCTCTTTTGAATTTGGTAGAGCTTAGAGATTTCTCTGCTACATGCATGTCTATGTCAGATGAAATAGATTGGTGATGGATGAATAGATTTCAGAATGGTATCTTTTCAGTAAAATTCTAGATAAGTGTCAAATTTTGGACTAAATTCATCAAAGCATAGCTTGTCTGTCTATTTGTCTGCGTGTATAATAATACCATAACTAAAAAACTCAACGAAGCAGAGAAATAAAATTTTTATGGGGTCTTAACTCTGAAATCATCAACCTGTGTTAAATCTTGGACTCTAATGGTGATCGGGAATAGGTACTTTTCGAAATTGTATCACATCTAAAAAATCTGAAATTGATTATAACTTTATTGAGAGCCATGAAAGTTATGGTAGTTAAAGAACAACACAAATATTGAAGCAAGAAATGACTATAAATAA
Source organism: Araneus ventricosus (assembly GCA_013235015.1). Lineage (NCBI taxonomy): Eukaryota > Metazoa > Arthropoda > Arachnida > Araneae > Araneidae > Araneus > Araneus ventricosus. The sequence continues at coordinate 63 of BGPR01032820.1, read as the reverse complement.
TAGCGTGTTACGATATTTTGCATCTACAATTAATACTTCCTTTTTCTATAAGATTTATAATAT
>BGPR01032818.1:0-17308 GCA_013235015.1 Araneus ventricosus | reverse complement strand
ATACCAGAAAGCCAAAATAAAGCTTCAAGCAATGAGGCAATGTTTTAGAACTCAATATCTACAACTCGAAGATTGACAAAATTCAATTTTGTTTTATTCGCGGAGGCCTCAAACAGAGATTCGCCAAAATCTTGAGATCGAAATTTTTTAGGATTAAAATACACTTTATTAATTTCGTATACCAGAAAGCCAAAATAAAGCTTCAAGCAATGAGGTAATGTTTTATAACTCAATATCTACAACTCGAAGATTAACTTTAGGGCCTACAAATGGATTGAAAATAATTTTTTTTTCAAATATTAATATAAAATTCCGTAAGTCTTCAAGAAAAATTTCGGAAATCAAAAATGAAGTTGCTTCAAAACAAATACAGGTTTTGAAATGTTTTTAATGATAAGCCAAAATCATTAAAAGTTTATTCGCTTTTACCACGACTTCTTTCGTAATTTCTCTTTGTTATTAAGCTATTAAAAGTTTCTTATCTCTTTCACTCTTTCTTCTTCAGTCACTGAACTATTAGAAAGTTTCTAAAAAAGATTCGAAACTTCTTCCGCCGCAAAAGAATACATTCTTTACCTTAAATTTTATAAGAGTTACGTTGTCGTGGAAACGATGTCTTTAGAGGGATGTAGTTTTTACAGTAAATTCTTTATGGTTGGCGTTGAGAAAACGCAGGTACGATGAAACAAAATATTCGAAGTATCTCATTAAATAACCATCGTCTGTATCGTGTGACATATTTTATTAAATATGGTAAGTTATTACTGTTATCCATAAATTGTTAATACACAGCTCGATAAAATGTGGAGATATTTAAAAATGAATATTTGAAGCGATAAAAAATATATTTTTCTTTTTTATTAAACAATAACTTGATAAATGCAAACGACAGGTCACAGAAAGTTAGCTGTTCGATTTTGCAAATGAGACGCAAACTCAGTGATCGTTTTCGACTAGCAAATACATAATTATAAGAATAAATATAAGCATATAATGATTTAGAAATTTTTCCCATCTTTAAAATTGATTCTTTTCTACGCCGCTTAATTATTTTTAATTACAAGAGCATTACTTCCACTTTAGCCCTATTGATAGCATGACTTCTACTTTAACTTAACCATCTGACTGCATATGCCACGCTTTCCGCGGGTTGAAAGTAAGTCTATTTTCTTCTGCACAGAGATTTTCCCAAGGTGATGTGATTACTTAGTACTGTTACAGTGTCGAATCGTATTACACTGATAAAGTCTTGCACATAAATAACAATTTCTTGGTTTAACGGCATTTGAACATTTTTTGCAAACGTTGCATCTAAATAGCAGTTTAAAAAAAATAAGCAATCAGAGGGATAAAAATTCTCAAGAAGAAAGCTCTAGAAATAGTCTTTTTCACTATTTCTAGGACCCCGATTTGGTGCTTTCCCCGCTTCCGGAAGTATTTAAGCTCGCCGCGCTTTTAAAACGCTATCTTTTTACGATGTAACACTTCCTAGTTAGTACGCGCAACTTCTTTGTGGTACACTGTCTTTGTGCGTAAGATTTTCACTCCTCGCCATTTCTTCGATTTTATTTTCATCTAAACGTTTTTACGATTTAAGTTTTATCAAGGTTTTATTTAAAATTTAATCATCTGCATCATGTTATTTAAGTAAGTCTAATAAACTGCTTTAGAATTATCAATGATTGATACCTCCATTTAATATGCTCTACAAATCACCAATCGGAATATCGTTTCAAGCATATCAAACTAGATGGAAGTGCCTCACACTGATTGTCCAGTAAGGGGTATAGTCAGACGGCCAGAACACATTGAACTTCCTGCATTTCTTGTGGGATTATCTGCCACTCTGACTCCTGGGGAAGGTTTAGATCTAGAAATTTTGTGGAAAGTATGGGGCAATCGTCTTCCATGTGCAAAACATTGATCAACTTTCTTTGACTTATTGTTTGCTTTTCACATGTTTTCTTGTTTAAAAAGAAAAATCAAATGCTCATTTTCTTACCGCTTCATATTCATTTTGAAATACTCACTAATTTTGGTGAGCATTTTAAAATCATGGTAATAAATAACATTTAGAAATTTTAATATAATCCAATTGATTTTAAAATTCTGGTGGCATTATGCACTCTGTTTCTAATTAAGGGAAAATGGAAAACCGTATTTCATTATTTTTGCAAGAAAAACCTGCAATTTGAAGCTCCACGCTGAAGTTTATCACACTATATCAAGAAGTAAAAATTATGCATTTCGACTTCCTGTTAAGATGGCATATTTCATCGTATCGAGTAGCTAAAATCATAGACACACTGAACTTCACTGCTATTGGTATAAGGTAGAAGGGCTTGAAACACATAGCTTTTTACATACTTCTAAAACAATTCGAAAGAGGTATGTGTTCCAATAATTTAGAAGCGACATTTGTGTAACTTACCGTCCTTAAAATACAATTAACTGTATAATCTCAACTTTTTCTTCCTTCTCTTTAACTCTATCGATACGGGACCGTTCCATACGTCCCTTCAAGCAAAAGACGATAGCCGTCCGAATGTTACTCTGAAATTTCCACCCCTTTCGTTAAATGTGATTGATTTCACATCCGCGGCGCGTGCTTTCTTCGTTAGAGTGAATCGCCCAAATGTAGTTGGGGAAGAGGGGAATTTTCTTACAATTCGGACAATGCCAGCTGTCATTGTGGTTTTTGAGGGGGAAGTGAATTTCCCTTATCTTCGATAGAGGAGTTGGGGCGTTCCCGTATTTTGAGGACCCTTTATTTCAATGGCCTTAGGAATCAGAGGTTTAAATATAACCGCAAATTCAACTTCACAGGCTTATAATAACATCCAATCATTCTGAAGGATCGTATCCCTCAATCGAAGAAGAAGATATAAGCATTTTCTTAACATTGGGATACATTTTTATATTTGATATAGAATGAACCCTTCGTTAGGCCCAAGTATTATATGCCTCACAGTAGGAGCAGAGATCTCTCAGATTTATCCACAACGTCTTAATCTTTAATTTTTGAAATTAAACACCTAAATTAATTCATTTTTCCCTTTTTATTTTATTTACAAATGTTGCATAAACACCCCTTTATATATCTTACAAATCATTCTCATCGCAAAGATTGTGCATTTTAGTGGCAATCGTGAAATTAAAAAAAAAGTACTAGTACTAGTTACGTCAATTTTAGATAATTATTCACAATTTCTAAAATAAATTTCATCATCATATAAAAACCTTTTTATTTCACGCAATTGCAATACACAACAACAGAAATTATGTAAATAAAAAAGCGAAAGAAGATTGAAACTTTGTGCGCAGTGATCTGAGAGAGCGGGATTGCGGTTGCAGGTCTTTTGCGGTGGTTGATTGAAGCTCAAATTTCGTTAACACTCTGACTCCTAAGCCGGCCGTAACCGACCATGCGTCTTATATACTAGTGGGGCGGATTTCGGCCGGTTGCTGTTCCGAAAGGGGGGAGAAGGCAGTTGTGCGAATGGTCATTAAAGGGACCCTTAGGGGAGAGATGAGAAATGAAAGTCCTGCCATTCATATCTCCCACCACTCGTAGTGAGGAGAAAAGGGGGGACGGGGCGGGCGAATCCATTCCGCAGATCAATTAGTAAGCAAACCTCCGTGTACAGCTGTACTCAGATTTTGGGAACTCTTAGCAGTCAGAGGGATAATCCTCACTCCTAGAAGACATCTGAAGATAGCTAAAGGGCCCAGAAGCTATCGGCAACTGATTCAAGTGATAACACAATATATACGCAAAAGATCTGAGAGGTCGACTGCACCCAAAGGACGGTAAAAACTCGAGAATTGTGTAAACTGCTAAACTCCTTTCTGTTAAATTTATACAACATTTTTACAAAAACGTTTTCTTATTTGAAAATGTGTTTCTTATTTAAATATATAGAAAAATTGAATTACATAAATAAATTTTCGCTATATACTTTTTATAATTTTTTTAAAGATTTCTGAAGAATTTGATAATTTTAATATGTCGTTTGATGTTTTGATGAGATTGATTGCGTACAACTTTTAAAATCTCAATGTCTTATTTATTTTTTTTTAAAGTTTTGAGTGTAATCAATTTTTCTAACGAGTTTATTGATGTTTTTAATGTTCAGCATTTTCAGCTTTTATTCTTTGTTTGTTTGGTGTTCTGTATGTGTGATGCACTCTGTAACTATTTTCTTTAAACAAATAAAGACATGTTATGCTTAAACTCACAAAAAATGTCTATTTGAATAATTTGTTATTAATCCCTATTTGAAATGGCTCATTACTAGTATTTACAACGATCGAATCACGATGATTTCAAGTCTTAGTTTATTCTAGTAGCAAATAGAGTGTATACCTCTCTGAGTGCGTGTTATAGTGGCGTCCCTTCATCTTTGGCACTGCACGTTTGGAGAAGGGGCTAGACGTCCGTGTGCCGGATGGCTATGCTGACGGAGGAGGGGCTCCGGTCGTCCGGAGACGTCCGCTGCTTGACGATGACCGCTGCGCTGCTGTGGCAAAAGCTCTCCGTCGGACTGGCCACGAAGGTGCGCGTCCGCTCGATGTCCGGCGTCTCCAATTCGGTCTGAAGAGGAAGCTGCAACAGAGGAAACGGATAAGTTTTGGAATATAAACGGTTAGTAAGTAATGAACTTCGACACGCGACCAAAGTTGTGCAAAATTAGTACAACGTGTTGTTCAGTATCAAACAGTAAAACATAATAGTGTTCATCATTGTATAACATCTTGGATTATAGGAAGAATCCGTAAATGACTTTAATAACTAGTTTCACTGCATTGATAGTGTCGAAATTCGACATGTCTAATAGCTATATCTTAATAGCTTCAAAAACCAAACATGAATAGAAGTTTTGGCCACATAATGTGGTTTTATTTATCAATTTAATTTTCAATTGATTATTATTGTTATTATCATTTTGAGATAGTTATGTGGCCTACAATATTATAAAGAAAATCAGGAAATGTTTTCTCAGTTTTGAAAGTAATTTAACAATCAATTGCCCAAAGTTTAACCCCTTAACTGACGATAAATTCTTATGCGACTCGTTCTCTAGTGCTACCTGATCCTTCACGATGGATCTTTACTGTCACCCTTACGATCTCATCTCTCCCACCTATTCTAAGACATAGGTATGTCCTTAGCAGCCCCCTGTTGAAAGTCATTTTATTGCATTCCAAAGATGTGAACGAAGTTTTATGGCTAGCAACAATTTACGGAGAAAGATATTTTGTAAAGTCTTCCAAGGCGTATGCATCTGCCATGAATATGACAAAAAATAGGTATAATTTTGACACAGTTTTATAATAGCACATTCTTGCATCACCATTACAGGTCATAGTCACAGGACACGATTTAGTTTTAACTATTCCAGTTTAGCAGATAAAGATTTTGCAATCTAATTAGTTTGGAATTATCTTGATAGAATGTCGATAATTCAAGTAAGTTAGGTTTAGATTGGTTTATCAGAATAGATTGGAGATTAACGTTTATTTTAAACTATCTGACACTATTTTTGGAGAGCATCAATCAATCAGGATGGCTAGTTTAACCAGTTCTATTAATCCTTCGCATTCGAAGAAGTCTAACATGCATAATTATTCATGTGGCAGGGTAAATATACATTTCAGTGCTTCGGGTTCTGAAAAATGTAATTTGGGTTGTTTTAATTTCTGAAAATAATTCTGCGAATTTTGGAACTTCTGTAATTTTATGAACTGTCTATATCTAATAACATATATTATTTCTACGATCCTCGAGATCGTGAGCTGTGAAAGAATTAATCAGTATTTCGTCTCCTAACAAGCATCACCAAATATCTAGTTTTTTTGAAATTTCAAAAAGGAAAATCTGAATTTTTGACAACCAATAACGAATATTTTGAATATTTTAACATCTAATATAAGTATGAGACTTCATATTCCTATGATGTGAAAAGAAATTCAGAAATTTTCATTATTGGTTGCGAAAATCCAGTGTTTGTCTTCCTTTTTGAAACTTCAAAAAACCGAGATAGGTGCTGTTGCTTGTTAAACGACAATTTATCCCCTTGAATTACGAATTTATTTAACCTCTAATCAGATAACGCATTCTATTTTGGAACATTTGTTCCTATTTTAATTCATAAATTAAATGACACATTCTATTTTTAACATTTATTGCAATTTCAATATATTTTAGAACATAAAAGACACTTGAGATATGGTATCCGACTGGTTTAAAATCGTCCTTTTTGATGAAATTATCAAAAAAGATTTATAACTTAATTTTGTAGCCTGTTTGATCAGCTTTCTGAAACTGCCTCACTTTTTACTGTACGTGAATTACAAATGGAGTTACAGCTGTTTTATTATCGAACTGGAAGCATTATTTTATGTTGCATGAAAACTTTAAATGTGTTTTCTGAGAAACGATATTTTTGATGAACACTGTCGACCGTAACAATGATTTCTCAAAAAGTTATTCAAGTATTGATATAAAATTTTCTGAGATTGTTTTCTGTAATATGTTTTATGTTTTCCTCTAAAAACTAAGGTCAATTTTAAAATCAAGTATTATTTTTAAGTTATGAAAAATTACCAGTTTAGTAACTATGTTCAGCTATATCTCAAAACAATTTTCAAGTACAAGAAATATTTTAGAGCATAACACAGATAACTGTCATAAAAATGTACTCCTACAAGTATTTATGTATATTTAGAATATGATTTTGTCTATGGCTGTTAACGTAAGGCAAATACTTTAGTCATTTTTCTTCAAATTTCTCAGTTTTTTTTAAAAAAATATTATTTTGAAATCCTAATTTTGCAATATTTTCATAGTTCTAAAACATATGCAGTTGAAAAATAATATTAAAATATGTATATAAGTTATTTTTCAAAAAAATGTCTCCGAACACAGTCGGATACCTTAAAAGAACCTGCTTGATTATTGCCTGTTAATTTAATTGCTAGTTTAATTCTATGACCACTTAAATATCAAAATTTTGCTAATTGATGCATAATTCAGACATTTCATCGTGTACTAGGGAAGGAATTGCTAACAAGGTGATATTAAATCTACATCAAATATACCTCTTAAAGTATAAGTATCAATTAGGAATACATTTTAGTAAGAAAGTTGCTGAAAACATCAGATCTGTAAATTCCAGAAAAATAAATACTTAGATAAATTTAATTTCCTATCTAATAATATAACAAAAATTTGCAAATAAACTTAAGGAATTGAGTAGAAAATACGCAACAATTCCATTTAAATTCTCATAATATGTCGCGAGGCAGTTTATGTCCGATACGCCATATAATTATCTCTAATGGAATACAGATAGCTCCTATGCGATGAGTTACTTTTGAGCTTCTCGCTTGCGGCTTCAAATTGCCTTGGAATGAGGGAAAATACAACCTCTGCTGTCATCGTTTTTTAAATATTTTATTCGGCGATTTTATGCGAAGCTTTCATTAAACACAAGAATCGTCATAGCCTCTGGATGTTGAAAAGCACCATTAACATTTAAATTTGCGTAGAAAGATTCTTATTTAATGTAAGTCCATTAATTCAATATTTATAAAATATCGTCTGCGTGTATTGATAATGTGGAATTATTTATTTAAAGAGTACATATTGAATTAATTATTATAGAATTTCAGTTTGAGAATTAACGTTTTAAATGTATTTGAATGAAGATAAAAAGTAGAACTTCTCTTAATTGTTAAATAAAATAAATTTTTTTACAAAAATCACATTAATAAATATAAGTTCGTATTTCTTTTTCCTGAGGAAATTTCAAATGAACGAACACGATGTATTTATTCATTCATTTTGGAGTTATGATACAACATAGTTTATTTGAAAGATTTCCTCATTTCATTTAATGTAGTATCTTCAGAAACTAATTTTAAATAAAACACTAGAAAAATAAATTTTTATTTAATTCAGTTTTTGAATTCGCTTAATAAAAAAAGTAACTTTCTACTTCATTCAATGAGGTTTAGATTTATTTAATTTCAAAGCGCTTCGCGGACGATTGTCGGCAAATATCCGCCCAAATCTTTTTACTGTTCAGGACGAGTGTCGGCAAATAGCCGCCCAAATCTTTTTACAGTTGCGGACGAGTGTCGGCAAATAGCCGCACAAGTCTTTTTACCGTTGCGGACGAATGTCGGCAAATAGCCGCCCAAGTCCTTTTACTGTTGCGGACGAGTGTCGGCAAATAACCGCCCAAGCCTTTTTACCTCTCGTCCCCAGCAACGCTCACCCGTCGGGTGGCTCCGTACGCAAAGGGTTAATATACTGTCCATATTAACTATTGCATAACTCTAAAATGAATTGAGAAATATTTTGAAAATTTTAACACAATCAAATTTTATGTTTAGTAAGCATACAATATTGCAACCAAAATTTCCTCCCGACTGTCAGTTTGAATCATCAGTGATTACAGATATGAGCGGATTAAAGGCAATGCGCAATCCCGGTATAAGGGACTCGGGTTGAAAATGTGTCCCGAAATGGCGACTGTTTAATAGCGATAAATTTATTTTTTCTAGAAACCTTCGAATTCTTTCTAGTTAACACTTTCTTACGAATTTATCATTTCAACCATTAGAGTGAATAATGAGCTTTCATTTGCAATGATAATAAAATATTTCAGAATTCAAAAATGTTAATGTATCAGTTCAGTAAATGTGACTAACCTATTTCCAGCATTAAAAGAGCTGTTTCGGATAATAGCCATACCGGAAATGGATAATAATTCAACTACGATGACCATACAGTCGAATTCTTTAAAGCCTACTTTTGAAGTGAAAAACGTTGTCAATAAAAATAGAGTTTCAGTGAATAAACATATGTAAATTTATAACTATTATTTTAAAATATAATGATAGGCAAGGAAATAAAAATGGATGGCACAACTACGTCCCTTCAACACAGTCTTCCAAGCAGAGCTTCTTTCTATACAGGAGGCTTGTTTTTGGACAAGCAAGACCAGCCAACAGGTTAAGGTATGGTCAAACAGCGAGTCGAGCCTCCATTCAATTGCTTCAATTAACACCAAGAGCCCTAATGCTCAACAAGCACAGGTTATCTTACTTAAATCTACAAACATTAAATTTGGATGGATTAGGGCTCACGCCGGATACATCAGAATGAAGCGGGGGACGTACTAGCCAAGAAAGCAACACAGGAGAGAATCCCCACATATATCTCAGCGCCAAGAAACCATATCAAGAGTCTGCTTCAAAAAGAGTACATCATCCGTTGGCAAAAAGAATGGGACAATGGAGAAACAAGCAGGATTGTTTACAACGTTTTGCCTAAAGTCAAGACAACTACTACTCCATGGCAAAGGCCCGAAATAATGTTCGTCACGGGCCATGGCCCATTTCTGACATACCTTAAACGATTCAAAATCAGAAACAGCGATCCCTGTAGCTGCGGAATCCTGGGAAACCTCTTACGCTATGATACAAGCTGGCTGTTTACAACCTCATACCACCTAACAAAACTGTCAGCTGTTCTAGAACCACTTTAGTGGAAAAGAGTTATGAACGTCAACAATTCTAGGGTGAAAATCAGAAAACTCACCCACTTCATCGCGGAAAACGAAACACAATTTTTTCCAAATGATGGTGCCAGCAACTAGCCACAGACTCAATTAACTCTAGGTAATAATCTTCTCTCTTCTCCCATACATTAGGCATCACCCTCTCAAAGTCAACAACACAAAGACTTGAAAGAACTAACAGCTATATTACTAACTATTATATTCTTTTGTTTTAAGTGTCCTCTTTTTTGTATCCTTATATATAAATGTAATTTGTTTTCTTCTGGTTTTTTCAATAAAGTTTCACGCATACCCAACCAACCGACACGAAGCCGTCCTGGCTCCGAGTTAGGGGGTATGCTGTGGTGTTAAGTACATACATACATACAGAATACATGTATGCGAATATACAGGAAATATATGTAATATTTTCAGGCGGCCCACAAGATTCCACTCTAGGGACATCCAAACAAGCTTAATCCATCCTTGGGTACAGACATATAAATCATCTAATTTTATACATATTTTTTAGATTAGAATCATGACAGTTTTTTATGATACGAATGTTTTGTTAGGAAGCGGCAGAAGCTTATAGAGATGGAATTAATTTTCGTTGTGAATAGATCCTCTTTCTTTTCCCTGCCTCGTGGTAAGGTGTCGGCCTCGGAGCCGGAGGGATCCTGCCTCGAAAGACGATTCCACTGAAATTCATCGTGTAATGGGCCTGTTGCAGGTTGTTAAATCATACATAGGGTGATCAACCGTCCTCCTTCTGATGTGGTGCGGAATTTTAGAGAGGGTGTGCCAGTTCAGGTGTCATCCTCGTCATTTTACCGCGGTTCAAAATTGCGAGGTACGTCCCAAAATAGCTCTCTTGTTGCTTCAAAACGGGATGTTAATATAACCAAACTAAACTAAATCCCCCTCAAAGTGATAGTGTTATCTGTATTTCGGAGAACATTGTATATTACATTCTTCACATTATATGATACTTCCAGCTTCGATAGATTACATTTCTTGAAAATATATGATAATATATGACGCTGTATGAAACAAAATTGAACTATAATTTGTAATTATAATTCAATTTTTTCAAAGCAATTAGAATTCTTTCACTCGAGTACAAAAAAACTGCCTTTTAAAAAATTGAAAAAGAAAACTTTCTTCTTCAAATCGATGACAACGTAATATGCAAAAAACCACAACTGCTGTTTGTGTAAATGCGATGAAATAAAAATCTTTAATTCTTTAAAGGAAGAAAGGACTGACAACAGGTTTATAAATTATCGATTACGAAGATCCATCATGAAAAAGATGTTATTGTTGCCCTGCTCCAGCAAAATTGTGCAATAAATACTTTTTACAAATTATAAAATCTGAGGTAATTTTCAATAATGTTTTATCATTTACGATGAGTAGGAACCCGATTGGTTTAGTTTAGGTCAGTAAGGCTAATATGCCGTTTTCAAGCTGAGTAGGAATTATCTTGGAATGGGCATCTCGATTTTGAATTATGGTAAGATGAAGACAATATCTGAATCGGCATCGCTCGTTTCAGACTAGCGGGAAGACATTTTATCCTAGATGCACTAATCACGTACGCAATTTGGATCTCCCGTTAAATTAAGCAAAAAGTTTTTAGAAGACCAGAATACAAAATGAAAGTCAATAGTCATCAGAAACTGAAATGTAAGAACTAACCAAATATTCCTAATGAATCTTGTAACTATATTACATCGCCGGAGGCAATTATAGGCAAATGCTAGCAGGACAAAATACCTTCGCCATATAAATTGACAAGTTCTTACAAGATTTAAATTAATTTTATCAACATCTTGGTCTGTTAGGACGCGACAAATTGCCGACCAGCTTGAAAAGCGACTTGAAGATTCAAATGTCATTGTGACTTCAGTTGACATCAACTAAAAATTAGGAGGTCAAGTATGGATTTTAACGAAACCTACCTGAGTATTGTACTAATTTGTATTTTGGTTATGAAACGCAAATGCCAGACAGCTTTGTTTGAAAAATCCACCGAAAAAGTTCCGATTTCCAGAAAATATTTTCTCCTTTTCCATAGAATTCTGCCTTTTAAAGTAATATATAAAATATTAATAAATTATTCTCTGGATCAAAAATATTTTGAAATTTTGTTTTGAAATGTTTTTATTTTTGTTTACGTGGAAAAGGCGTCTCTTAGTGAAAACCCGGGGGGAATTCTTACATTACGAGAAACAAAATGGTTTTTCGAAATATGCTAAAGAAATTGTTGGCAGGAAATCATATTATAATTTCTATTTTACAATCTTGAATAAAACCCAGTGAGAATTTTCCTCTATCATTTGTTTCCCAGTTTTTATAATGAATAGTTTATGCATTCCAAATAATTAAACAGAATCCATCCCCTTTTGTCCTTTGAGATAGTGAAAGTACAGTCAGTAATATCCACAAACAGCAAAAGCAACAACAGAGGTAGCAAGTCAAAAATCATCAAAAGAAAATTCTTACGCTATTCCCATAACCAACTACACATCCTTTGCAAGCTATCTTTCCAATACTGTGTTCATACGATTGCTGTCACCAAACTCTATTACAAGAGATAACTTGTAACGACATAACACGGAGTAATTCATCATGTGTGAACTCTAGAGGACACTGCTTCTTCGTTCAGTGTGAAACAATCCCATAAAAACAGGGAGCGCTTCTAAAACAAAGCATATGTGAAAATTCTCCTTAAAAACACATAAATAAATAAAAAGAAATATCCATCTCCGTTATTATTCGAGATCCAAAACCGTCGAAATGGTGGCTGACAGGGCCCATCGTTCTAAAAACCGGTTTCACATCCACGTGCGGGAATGATTAATAACAGAAGATATAAAAGGCCTCGTGTCACATAAATCATAGGCCCTATCAGACTTTCGGAAATCGGAAAAACGTCGGTCCCCTCTCATTGTCTTTTCCCTCACAATGCTTTTTAAAAACGGTAGATATGAAAGATTGGAATCCTTTTTTTATATTTCTTTCTCATTCCAGAGTTTTTCTGGAAGCGTGTGGAAAAGGGGTTTTATCTTGGAAAGACGTTTTCATTTTTGGAACCGTGGTATGTTCTTGTTTACGTGACAAAAATGATAAGGCGCCGAAATGACAGTGGAAAAATGAGACGGGAAATATTTTTCTTTGTGCCACTTTCTTTTTTCTGTTCTTCTTCATGTTTCTGCTTAGCAAATATTGTTGTTGTACATTGTTGCGGTAGTGTGTCATGTCGCGAGACTTAATGAGCTGTTAAAACAAAGCACTCACTACTTGATAGCCCTCGAGGTACACGGAATTCCTTAGGGAGAAATATAAGTTTTTTATTTTATTTACCGTGCTAAAAATTACATCTTTTCTTGAAAAAAAGTCAGCAAAAAGTGATATTTGAGAACTCAATTATCCCTGAAAGTCTGTTGACTTTCCTTTGAGTCTTCTCCAAAGATTGTAACTTAATTAAGTGACAGTCAGATCTTTACAAAAACCGTGCTTGTAAATGTCAAAGAAGAAAAATGATTCAAAATATGACTTGAAGGAAAGAAATATTAACGATTTAATATTTTAGTCATGCTACGTTGAATGGCGGAGGAAATTTGACGTAGAAGCAACAAAAATATTTTAAAAAGTGCTTCTATATCTTAGTCTAAGAAAAGGATGGGATATGTGGTAGGCGCTTTTATTTATTTTCGTTGAAATAAAATAGAAAATGAATATGAGAAATATATTTTGCATCAAAACTAAGCAAGCTACTGACTTTTGTAACTAAACAAGCTACAACACACAGGCAGTTTTCTTCACAATTACTGTCTTCTTTTGAAATATTTATAAGAATATTGTGACAAAATCGTCTTGTGGGTGTACGTGAATGCAGTCCAATAAGCAGGATTACAAAAACAAAGCTCTTTATTTTACAGGTATTCTAAGCAAAGATACGTAACACAAATATTAAAACAGCGCTTGTAAAAATTCACAACAGAGATTACCATTATATCTCAACACACCGCTCAAAGGTTTCCTATTAGCTCACCAGCTTGCTTGCAGATCAAAATCCAACTGACTCTTCTTGGCTTGAGAGCTTGCCTTTTATATTTTTCAACAGGAAGTGACTTCATTACGTAGGAAGTGACATAATCTCTAGAAAGTTCATGAAACCAGTAGAAATAGGTTGAAAGTTCAAGGTCCTTCTAGAAAATTCCTTTTGTCGCCAAAGTCGCCAACTTTGCCGCCATGTTGCCAAAATGGTATCCAAATTTGACCCCAAAGTCGCTAAATTTATCGCCAAGATTAGCATCTCAGGGAAACGACTTTATAGCTTTGTAACAAAATATTAATTTGACTTATTTTCAAAACAGTACAGCATGTCTTTTTTAAAGTACTATTACCAGTTCTGTCTCGGTGATATTGAATCAACAATTTTCACTGCAAGGTGATTTTTCGGTGCGAATTTTTTTTCAACTGACGAAACTACCTTCTTAAGGGATTGGTTTGGCCATTGTGAATAACTTGCACCTACAAGCGTCTGAAAATCCAAGATCATCAATCCAATAGGTTGCTTAACAAAACTTCAGTTGTCACAACGTCTGGTTGGCATTATGGGAGATGTCTTCTCCTAAGACGAATCGAATATTAAACTTGCTGGAAACTGTTGTAGGAAATGTTTCTAGAGTTGCAAATGTACAGACTTTCAAAATACTATGATTTTCTGAAACATCTGGCATCCTTTTCTTTTCGTTATTACACTGTCATACCCACCATTTTAACAGTCTTCGAACGTTGTGTTTGCATCTACATGTTCCTGTGAAAAAATGATTAGTTTGTGAATGCTGATCTTCTCTCAAATTTAGATCTTTTCATCGCCTTGTATGATTTGCCCTTGTACAATCTGAGCGACAACGGACAAATCTGCAAGACCTGATAATATTGTCTCCAATCAGTCTTCAATTTTTTTGTATATCAGAAGTAAAAATTTAATAAAACCTGCTGGTTCCTACCATCCAACAATACCTGGTAACTGGGGAATAAACTTTTGTTCAACTCGTTTCACAATGGGGACTTTTTCTTCGCAGTGCGAAGTAATAGCATCACACCTCAAGTAATAAAAGAAAATATTTTTTTAGCTCATTGATTATATTTATTTAGACAAAATATTTTATGATAAATAATACAAAAATCAAATATTTTCAATGTACAAAGAATTAACAATCCTGCGGACGCGCATATGTAGGAGATGTGCATCGTATTACATATTTATATAATTTCTTAAGACTTTTAATGCAATTTTAATTTATATAATAAGTGTTTAGAATGGAGTTAATAAATACAGATTACATAAGTAAAGTTGCATGGATTTTCGTGAAAGAACAATGAATAAATATGTAATAAGATGCATGATAGAGATATTTCCAACAAATGCGCGCCCGCTGGAAGGTTGAAATTTTCATGACGGAAAATGTTGTCATACCCATTGAAGTAGTCTTCCCGTCATCACAAAACATTTCGTCATACCGGTTAACAGGTTAATAATTAACCACTTAACTGAATAGTTTTCTTTGCTATCTAATAATATGACCCCTTCTGTTTTGGAAAGGGGCTGTCGTTTTCATTCATCCAAGAAGGCATAGCATACCTAAGATGTTTATGGATCCTACATATTTTTTGTGTCAAATTATAAAGCTAATTAATGATTCAATTTTAGTTTATAAGACTAAAATTTCGATAATTCGATGCACGAGTATTCTCGGGCTGTTAAGTTAAGCGGTTAAATTAGTAACGGTACTAAAGGTATGTCATGAGGACGTGTCGAACTAGAAATTGCGGTTAGTATTTTTACATTAAATGCCTTATATACATTCTAAGATTTATTCTAGTTTCCTATTGATGAATATGAACGACAAAACTTATAATATTTCGAAAATTAATAATTTCATATCTAATCGATGAGACAATCTTTAGAAATACGTGATAATATTTGCACAATTGCCAGTCCCTAATAACTCTTCAACAAATACTGAAACCCAACTCGGAATTACTTACGAAACCATGTACACCCATTATCGTAGTTCCAGTAATTTTTAAGCCAACATGTTTCACAATCCACCCAAGTTTAATCCACACACTCCCTTTGAACAACCAAATCGCAGCGAGAGCGACTCCTAAGAGCATAATTATCTCACCGGCTCTTTGTGTATCTTAGAGGAAATTATGCCAACTTTGAGAAACCCGTGCATTAAGGCTCGATGGCGTTCTGTTCTCCTAATTAGGTCTAAAAGTCTCTACACTCTTATGATCTCGATCGCCCAGAATGAAATCCCCGACATGAAAGGGTCCTTTTGTGATAAAGCATTCCTTCAGCTGCGGTTTTATTATGAGCGCGGTTCAACACACCTAAGCGAGACGGACAGGAATTTCGGGTAATCAAATTTCAGCAGCTTCAGACATGATTACGATCCTTGGTCAATTGAAATGGAGAAGGCTGGCCATTAGTTAAGTGTTTGAAAGTACTTAAGAATTTAGAGAGAGATGCAACTTTTCCGATTACTACAGACTTCAGATGTTTGATATTACTTTGTTTTCATGTTATAGCCTAGTCATTATATGTGTTTTTTATTTATTATTTTATATTTTATTCTTGAACAACAGCCGACGTTTTTGTCTCATTCATGTAAGTTGATTAATTTGTTTCGTCAGATTAAAATACGATTTCGTATCTATGCGAGTGTCATTTAAGGACTTAAAATATAATTTTGAATTGCAGTCAAATGAAAATAAGACCATGGAAGCCGAAACTCCCGTTCCAAACTTTCCCACCAGTTGAGTGTGTAGATTTCTCAACGCTATGGATTAAACATGTATCGGATCTATGCTACTTGGAGGAATCTTCGATGGAAAAGAATCTCTCACCTGAAACCTACCTGCAGGAACAGAGTTCTTCCTCTACGGAAACAGAATGCTGAAGAGAAACATTTTGGAGCAGTCAGCACTAGTTATGAAGCTGTGCTTCTAGTTTAATTTTATTAATTTAGTTACTTAACTTTCTGTTGATGTGTGAGGAATTTTTGACTATTTCACTTATTTTAAAGATATCAAAAACAAAAGGAAAAAATGTCTGGAGGCTGTCTTTTCAAACAGCCGTTGATGTTAAAGGCGTAGGACTACTTTACTCGCGTGATTCTTCTGTTTCTCGAAGTTTCTGGTAAGTGTTTAAGTTTAAGTAAGTTTTTCTTCTGTTGCTACCTTTATCTCTAAAATAAGACATTAGTTGTGTTTTTAATATATGTAGTTACCGATATATAGAAGATCTCCTATCCCAAGCTTTGTGGCATTTCGGCGTGTGAATCAATTTCATTCCTGGGGTATCCCAATGGGAGTTACGTAGTCCTACGTTAAAATTAAAGCAAGCTTATTGCCCTACTAAGCCGATCGTATATGTGCTGTTCTAGGTAACATGAAATCGTATGTACATAGTACGATGCATCTCTTTTAGGTTAACGCATCTATATAAAAAGTGCAGATACGCAAGTTCTCACCCACATATCGCTCTTATTCTTTATCATGGCAACAGTGTTCGGTTGTTCGGCCTTGTGATCGACTCCACTTCGCACCTTTCGTGAATATGGGCCATTTTGGGCACTCAACTTCAGACCTTTCGTGAATATGGGGCATTTTGGGCACTCCACTTCAGACCTTTCGTGAATATGGGACATTTT
>BGPR01032817.1:0-17308 GCA_013235015.1 Araneus ventricosus | reverse complement strand
TTTTCCTTCTATTTCTTTTTTTCTCGTTGAGTTGGCATGAGCTTCTGAATGTGTCCAGTTTCTAATATGCTATATGGAATACGGCATCATTTTTTTAATAAAAAAGTAAAATACCGGTCTAAAGTGAATATTCATTTAGATTCTTATGAACATATACAGAGGTCACAAAAAAAGGGAACTAGTATTTCCTTAAATATTGATTCTAGATATATACTCAATTACAAAGTTTCACTCAACAAGGTCTGAATTTGTATGTAAACACTATGGCTGCATAATTCAAAATGTCAATGAGTCACTTTACATTTATGTATCATATACAAAGCCATGCTTCTATCTGTTAAGAAGTTAGGGCTAACATAAAGCAATTTTTTAATATAACCACTTTTCTAAATATCTGATTGTCTGGAGCTAGTCTTTTATGAATTTCTGTATTACTATGCACAAAATTAATAAGTTATTAAAGAATGGAATTATTATGTATTTGTTAAAATCTAAAAGTCAAATACTACATTAATTGAAGTGTTTACAAAAAATATTTCATATTATGAACTTTCGAATAACGTCGAAAGCACTGAAGGCTCATCTGCTCCGGAACGAGAAAAGTATAAAAAATATTACTAGAAGACAATTGAAAACAATTTTTCAAAAAATAACTTCACCTTTAAATAGTCTTGTAATTATCTGAATTGTATTTTATAAAATTACAGTACTATCTTTTTTCGGTGAGTCCTTCAAATCAAGAGCAGGCAGTGAGTTTGCAATTACGTCAAGTGGCGTTAAAACTATAAAAATTAGTTTTGAAATCATTGCTTTCCCGAGATAGTCACGAAGGAATGACCCCGGCCATTCTTAATTAGAAAAATGAGATTTGATATGATATTCCTTCTTTCGTTTTTTTCATAATGCTGTGCTTTTAAATATAAACATGAATATCTGGCAGCCGTGCCAATCAATCACTACGATGGTTCTAACCGTTATAGTCTATATTACGAGCTGGAGATGCGACGACCCTTTCAGACAGAAGAACGCGATCTATAGGAGGTAACTGACCACCACTCATTACTATATTCAACTGGAAAGCGATAATCTTCCTTAAACATTGTGGTTCTCATCCTCTTGCTATTTAGAATACTTCCCCTGACATCAAAAGATGATAAATCCAAGGATTTGTTTGTGCTACAAATGCACCGCTTTTATATTTAAAAGCAACGCTTTATAAAAAATAAAAACCATGGACTTTTGTATTAAATGACCGAATTTTCTAATTGTATATAAAGAATTACTTTAGAAATAGTTCAAGAAATATACTTTGAATTGCATAATGATGTCCTTCCATTGTTAATTATATTTCTTTACCACTTAAAACGTTTAAAGCAAACTTATTCAACTAAAAATGTTGTAAGCAGGCAAAGTTAATTAATTTATGTTTTGTTTTGTTTAATCAAATCTATTTTCATGATTTTTGCCAACGTATTGGCTAAAAATATGAACTCAACAAACATTATTTTTTTTTTTCTTGTTGAATGAATTTATAAATCTTTGCAGTAAGAATAATCTACATCTACATTTAAAATGTCGATAGTTGCGCTACAAGATTGTAATTAATACTAGAAATGTTATATAAGGATTTTAATAGATTACAATTTTAGATAAAAATGTTGATAGATTGGAAATAAATATCTATATCAAAAACACGAACTAATACTAATGAAGGAATTGTGCTTTAAAATCTGAAATTTTAGAAATAGCAATAAGTATAATAATATTAATTTGTTTACAAACTTTCAAATAAGTAATTATTTATACTTAAAACATTTTATGTGAAATGATGTTGTAGAAAGTAATAACTGAAAAATAATCAAGAAATATAAAAATACTATACTATAGATGGACGAATAATCTCCCTAAAAATTAGATATATTTCTTGTCGAATATGTATATATATATATATATATATATATATATAGTATATTGTGACAAAATCAACTTGTGGGTGTATGTAAATGCAGTCTAATAAGCAGCAAAAAATAAAGCTCTTATTTTACAAATATTCTCAAGCAAAGAACGTACGTAGCACAAGTATTAACACAGCACTAGTAAGTAAAAAATTCAAATGAGACTAATAAATCTCAACACAATGGCTCAAAGGTTTCTTTTGGTTAACTCACCCAGCTTGCTTGCAGGTCAAATTCCAACTAACCTTCTTGGCTTGAGCTTGCTCTCTTATACTTTCTACAGGAAGTGAATTTCATTACGGAGGAAGCTGACGTAGTTCCCTAGAAAGTCCAGTAGAAATAGCTTGAAATTTCGAGGTCCTTCTAGAGACTCACTTGTCGCCAAAGTCGCCAACTTTGTCGCCAAATCGCCAAAATGGCTGCCAACTTTGTCGCCAAGGTCGCCAATTTATCGCCAAGCTGCCAAGTTTGTCGCCAAGATTACATCTCAGGGAAACGAATTTATAGCTTATAACACAAACAAACACGATATCAGCAAATCGATTCTTCTTTCAGATAGAGCCCATTTTCCCACTTCGCTAAGTGTAGAAACTTTCAGTCCTTTTCTTTCATGGGATTTATTCAGAGTAGGTATCTTTGTTCCGGCAAGACCACTGCAAGTCAATCTTCTGCGAACGTCATTCGCTCTAAATGCCCTCTGTACATGTCCCTTCTAAAGCATCTTCAACAATGGTTATATATATATATAAATAAATTTATTTTAAATACTGTTTAATTCATTATCGGTGAATTTATTTCGCAAATAATTTGATTAAAATGTTCTTCCTCTCCAAAAGATTATTAATGTAGGAGCTGCAAATTTCTGTAATAATTTCTAATTAGGTATCAAAAAATTTATGGAACAAAGGAAGTAAGCATTTAAATCATCTTGATACAAATACGCCAGTAATACGATATACAAAAACACGCCGAACTTAATCATCTTACAGAGAATCTGAATGAACTGAAACATCTGTTAGACTATACTTTTCCAGCTCATTAGGCAAGTTGTTCAACATCAACATCCTAAGTCATTACTATTCCATTCTGACTTGTTTTCGTCGAATCGGCAACGCTGACGGCAAGATGACTAATAGCACTTCATTGTTTAGAATGGACCTTTGATGCTTTAGTGCTAACCTCGAAGAAAAGAAAGTTTTCGGTGTTTTCTATAGTTTTCGCGCATATTTCGCAAGACGTAGAACAATAATATTATTAATATAACATGTTAGTATTTAGGTATGATTCTGTGCTATTTGGAATAAATCCCTGCTCTAATGACGAGACGGTACTCTACTTCTAATCATATTACTACAAAGAACCAAGCCCACAATTCATAGTCAATTGCGGAAGAGAGCCCTATCCAGCAAATCCTCAAGACGAAATATAGTTATAATAATATATAAATAATCACATTCTGGCGACGAAGACCTAATTAAAAGTCAAATACAACACCGTCACATACCCAGCCTTAGAAATAGATATATCCAAAGATTCACCTCCTGGAACCAAAATTGATGAATACCCAGTTGAGCAGCAGAGCACATGAGCTAAGAACAGCAACCAGCCACCGCCAATTCTTCCGTGTAATTCAATCGAAAAGTTCACCCTTCACATCACTGCTGGAGTAACAATTGCAACGATCCCTAAGTAAGAAACAATAAGACGGTACTTTTCATTATATATCTCTGCTTTTGTTCATGTTGAATTATGTTTGCCTTTTATCTGTTTTATATCTCCTGACGTATTTTTTAGCTTTACAATAAAGTAATACTATTACTCATCAAAGACAGGAGCCGCCTGAGGATCCGAGTTTGGGGTGCTGTGTTATGTTATTTGAATAGTTACAGTTTTATGTGCAGTAATGTCTATTTCATCCATTTATGATTTTTGTTTAAATTTTACATTTTGCCGTTGCTTTAAGTCGTACCAGTTAAGCCCCTAAGGATCTCTTTGCACATCTAAAAGATACGTATCATTTATAGAAGATGAATATTGCTCTTTCTAATATAATGTGAAATGCTTTCTTTTTCAATTTATAGGCAGGGGTCCTAAATAAACGTGGCAAAAATACCTCGACGATACTTAGTGATTTGAGAGGATATGGATGAGGCGTTATGAAAATTATCCAAAGGTGATATGTATCTTCTAAATGAAAGTGTAACATTCCATAACCGAACTGAGACATCGCATTTTAGAATTAAATAAACATTATGGAATTGGGAAGCCAAATGGATTTACAGAGGATTAACAAGACCGAGTTGTTTACTCCAAAGAATGGTAATGAAAGTTGTTTTATACTTTGTGTCCAGCATACACAAAGCCTGCTAAAGTTTTATGAGGGAAAAGAGTCTTTTTCTCTTTCAGGTCTGCCCAAAAGGAAGCTCATGAACGCCATCTCTTATGTGTTTATTTGTTATATGGATTGGAATTTTTTTCAAAAAATTTTTTTTAAATTTTGTAATTATAGGAGGGTGATCAAATTAAATTGGTGCTTTTCGAAATAGACCCATCCACTTGTCGTACTTTTTCATTCATTTTTCTCATTTTTACCTTTTTCTTATTAATCGAACTTTTGAGTGAAGGAGTAAAAAAAATAAGAAAATACGTTTTTTTTAATTTCTAGTGGGTTCATACCTAAAGAACTATAGTCGCCGCTGCTCAGTGCTGATAATACGCACAATGCGATAGCAAATAATTTAATCTGTTAAGATATCTGCGCATTTTCCCGTTATGCCTTAAATTTTAATTTCTACATGTTTTTCTTCCATTCTTTATGAATCATATTTTCTACTTACTGCCAATGTAGAAACTGAGTAATCATAGCGTCATTCGAATAAAAAATCCAGATGATTGGATGATAGAACTAGACAATATTTGCATTTTGAGATCTTTGATACTAATAAATTTGATATCTTAAACATCTCCATATAAATTAGTGAGAAGTTCCATTAAATAAAAAAAATTAATATATCTTCTCAACTTTGCAGATGAATCGTGAAATATAGTTTATACATAGATCGTCAGATGAACATTTTACTCATTGACACTTCTACTCTATGGGGAACGTATAAAAAACTTAATTTTCCTCAATTGATTTCAACCTAAGTCAGAGAGTAATGTGTGAGAGTTCGGGAGTTTTTTCTCTGGTCGATTTTTACCACTTCAACACATAATCGATTTTATCTATTTCTGGCATGGTCTTTTCTTTTATTTGACCGTTTAAATTTCTCGATAGTCCAATTCTCTTCGAGTGGTCTGGGGTGCCGATCACTCTGTGTCTGACTGCTTATACTGATTTTCATATGACTCCTCTTCTTTATCCAATAGATCCGCTTGGTCACGAACGTCCAAAATAAGCCTCATTGTAGGCTAGAGGATATTATGTTTTCTTCAAGAGACTCGAGATCTGAGATTTATCATATTTTCCCTCTGATTGCTCAAATTCACAGTCATATATTTTTAGGTTTAAATTTGTATGTTTAAATTTTTGCAATTTATTTTTGATGTACTTTTGATTTTGTTTTTTGTGCTAAGATGTTTTATTTTTTACATTATTGAAATGTGCTGGATTTTTTGTGAATTTGTTTTTGTGTTTATTTATTCGTTAATTTATTAATTTATTTATTTTATTGAATTTATTGGCAAGGTTTATTATTGGATGATTGATTTTCTGTTCTTTATATAAAATATTTTTTGATAGTGCTATACTTGAAATTTTGTATTTGTCTTTGGTCTGGGCTTCTTTGTGAATTATTTTAGATATGAGTCTTAGCTTTCTGTTGATTTATGAATTCGTTTATTTAGGAATATGGAATTTTCTTTTAGAAATGTAGTATATAATATTATATTGATATTTTACCTCTATTAGCTGATTAAGCTTACCTGTTGTGGATGTGCTTTCCTTTAACTTTGGTCTTAGATCCATGGACCTTTGCCCCACCCACGGGCGTTCTGTGTGTTTTAATGTTTTTTTGTGTTCTTAATGTGTTTTTTGTCTTGCTTTCTGTTAATATAAAATGTTTTTCTTGGTTCTTTCCCAGACAGTCTAATTTGTATATTATTGTAGTTTATTTGCTTATTTACTATGTTAGTTTATTTGTTTATCTATTTGTATATTGTTTATATTTGCTTTACGCTTGGTTTTTCACCTGGCGTTTTTGTACCTTCTTATAAAACTCAATAAATGCCGCCTTGTGGGACTGGTGGGTATAGGTGCCTCCAGAAGGCTACGGTTTGTCTCTCTTTCCCTGGTCGTCTTGTAGGTCTACACCTACGGGTAGGCCGGCCGGTCGTGGGTCAAGTATCATATAGCTCAAACTTCCCCACCTACTTGATGAAATTGCATGTATATGCCTAGATATAATATATAAGAAAATAAATGTTTGTTTCAATTTTTTGGGACACTCTGTATATATATTCCAATAACATTCTAAACTGTCATAAGAATTAATTAATTAAACTGTATTAACCTGTTACCGCCCAGCGTTCTATTTATAGGACAGTTACATATCACCTTTGTGGCTGAACCGAATGCATTCCATTGTTTCCTGTTTTGGTTTTCCTATGAAGTCAATAGGTATTACTAGACTCCTAAACAGTTTTCAGCAGGTATACATCACCAGTTAGTCAGATTTTGAAGTTAATTTTAAAAGTTTTGATTTTTATTTTGATTTATTTGTGAGGCAATGCAAGGAATTGGTTAGTGATTTTTATTCTTTCATATTTTACTTTATTTCAAAAATCCCTAAAATGTATGTACAAAAAGTAATTAAAAGTGGTGTTTTTTTAAAAATGATTTTTGACGACATTTTACATTTTTATAAAAAAAAGAAAACAAGGAAGAAATTTTTTTCTTCGATTTTATATTTACTTCACATTTAACTTAGTCCTGTTTTTTTAAACGTGATATAATAAAAATTATTGAAACCTATGCTTTAAATTAATTTGGTTGTAAATGTGTTGAGATAATAATTGGACAAAATATAAATAACATTTATGGTAAAATAAAAGCGGAATTTGCAGTTGAATTATGTCTTTTAATGTTCTTTGCAGTTAGGCTTTTCATGAAGGTGAAGCTATCCAAAATTCTCCAAACTGAAGTTCACATGCGCAAGCTATCCTTATTTGTTAAATTTCAGAAATATTTCTTTTTTCCAATTGTATTATGATTCCATTTTGAAAAATATATCTTAACTGAAATGAATATATCTGGATGAAGCAGATATTTATCTTCAATAATGAACCGTTTGAATTAAATATTACTAGCCGCTCTCGCGGCCAGCACCCAGTTTGCTTGGACTGCTCCTTGCTCCTCGATGCTTCGAGGCTCCGAGTCAATATTTTTTTTCAGTTTTAAATACTGCATTAACCCTATGAGCCATATATCTCCTCAAACGGCCCATTCGACAGAATCCGGACTCATGCACTTTCGGGCACCTAGGTGAATTTTGTAGGAAAAATGCAGTTCCTTTCGTTGACAATTGATCGGTCACCATAGGTGTCGACCTCCTGGAATTTCTGTAAATAACGTGACAATTCCATTCTGATTTTGTGAACGAAAATTCACTCCAGGTTTTCAGGCAATGTAATTCTCTAGCGGGGTTCAGAGTGATAAGTTGAGTGGAACAGACCATAAAACCATTTTAGATTTCATTTTCTTTGTACACGACAGGTTCCTTCAAAATTGTAAAATCTGTCAACTGTAAAACCGGATCATGGTTCAGTTGTTTATTATACAATTGAGCCATGATCAGGAAACCACGTGTCATGTTCTCTGTGCAGAGGTCAGAGACAAAAAGATTTAGTTGGCAACGAGGTCTATGTCTTTATTCACTCGAAACCGGAATTTTCCTTCTGTGGAAACTGAAACAAAAGAAAGTTACTGATTCTGCAAATATACTGAGACTCGTAATGCTATTTGCAAGGCCATATCGATGTCAGATAATGAAAGTTACGATAATCATAACTTGAAAAGCATTGGAAAAAAATCATTAATGCTTTATGAGAATGAAACCAAGTACAACGTTTCCTGCGCCATCGATTGTCATTTCTTACGTTTCCCGCTATGAAATTGAAAAGCATTAATTCATAAAACTGTTATAATCAAGCGTAAAACTCGAAATATTTTATTTTGAAAAATAAAAATCCTCATTAATAAATTGTAGTACATAAAGAAATCTATTGAAAAATTGGTACATTATATTCCAAATACCACTACTGGTATACAGGGTGATTCTGCGGTCGAGGAACAAACTTCAAGCTGTGATCATGCATACGATAAGCGTCCAAAATCATACAGAAACAGGGGTGCGCATGCGCCATCTGTAGGCAGCAGATGACATTAAACATAAAACCACGCTTGACGAAATGCCGATATCTGTTTGAAAATTAACAAGATTGAACTGGAAATTTTATATAAGTTGCTCAATACATCTGGCTTTAGAGCTGTGAAATAAGAATTACGCTAACTTTCGCGCATGCGCAGTAAAAATTATTTACTACAAATGCTTATATCTTTTATTATCAATGCATCTTCTTGCAATTTTAATAGAATTCTTCTCTAGCATATTGTGAAATATTTGCAAGTTTCGTATTATTCCAAGGAAAACTCTGCAAGTTATAAGCAAAAAAAGCTGAAAAATTTGGGATATTTTAGAGAAACCTTTATATCTTCCTGAATATTCGTGATATTTTTACGAAAATTCATGTGAATATTGCACACATTACTGAAAGAATTGAGGAAAGTTGCAAACCATTATCACTTTTCTGTGAAGCGGAGTGAGCCAAAATCCCTTTTCAACTGATTCATTACATTTCAAAAGCGTCCTAAATTGTGCTACAATTCAGAACGCTTTTTTAAAATATGTCCTCGAACTTCAACCGTATAACGAATAGCTTTGAACTCACAATGTGCATTGAAGTTTTGGTCAAGGGGGCATTTAGGGGACTGACCAGAAAATGAATTTTATTTCATATAAATAACTGATAGTTTAAATCAAAATGCTATGTTTTCTGTAACGCCACATTTTTTATTTCTTTTTATTTTTGGCTTAGTTCTAATTCGAAATAAAAAAATTACGAAGTTCAGCGTCTAGTATATATCAAATGAGTTCAGAAACATATTTCATCAAAAACTATGTTTTGTCTTACAGCGGAAAACTGTATTTTTGTTTCTGGAAAATCACTATTTTTAAAGGTTGGGCGAATATAAATATCGAACTAGATGCATTCATATTTTTGATTTTCTGAGCCAGTAAAAGTGTTCATGATTTTGTCTCTCACATTAATGAAAATAAATCTGTCATATGTGGTCTATCATTTTGAAGAGGAAGCTTTAGAAAACATTATTCTGCATACAGCCGTAAAGAAAATTGTTTCATTCTCGAATTTAAGCCCTTGCACGTCAGTGGTTTTCATGTTATACATACCATTTCATGATTAATTCTTACCGGAAGGGGTTAATGTTGTATTTTTTGCTTTAGTGAAATCGCATTCAGTGATGTAGAGGGAGAGAGGTGACTCTCTTGGATAGGTGAAATACTGAAGAAAGTATCTGGAGAATGAACGACACAAGATTGTCGGATAATAAATTGACTAATTTAACTGGTCAGTTAAGGATCTTTATTCTCTTTCTTTTCAAAAAAATATTTATATGACCCATTTATTCTTGAAATTTAGTGCGCATATTATATTCTTCTCATATTGACACTTTCTTTATTATTGAAATCAAAATCATTCAATCGCGTTTTTTGTTTTTTTTTCTTTTACTGTAAAAATTCAGCTTCTTTTTTTTGTTCAATCTTATCTTTTAAATTTATACAGCTTCAAATTATCAGTTTTTAAAGAAATTCCCTGATTTTTTTAAAGAATTCCTTGTTTTCAGTTAGTTCAGAACAGTGTATTCTTAAATTTAGCGTCACTCATCTAACGTTTTTGAGAGCATTCACTCTCTATGCCTCTACTTATCACAGGTTAGGTTTAACTAAAAGTGAAAATATAAAAAGAACATTTACTTCAAACAAGTAAATAGTTTTAAAATGCATTAACATTTCAGAACAATCATGGAGAATTAAGGAAAACATTTGTGTAAAGCTAAATATCAGCATTCTTCACTCTTTGGATAGTATGGCGTTGATGGTTTCTTAAAAGCTGAACAGTATCACTTAAACTTGAATAATTTCAACCGATTTTACAATCAAAGTATGTTCGCACAGTGAAATTCGGGTCAATGGTCAATCTAGTGTTTTAATTCAATTGTGCACTACGAATAGTGAATTATTATTTTCTTTGTATTTTAAATGTTGTTCCAGGATTAATTTTAACTTTGGTGTTGAATAAAAAGTAAACTGAGGGAGAAAAATGTTACTTCAGAAATATATGGCGTACAATAAAATCAACAGTGCCTCAAAGGATTCTCTCTCTATTCTTTTATTTAATAATACTCGTCCGGAAACGAAATACATATGCAATAAATGCCAAATTACTTTTTACATCATTGTCATGAAAAAAGGGACCTATTTCGTATCCTCTAAGTGAAAGTAACTTATTTTCGGGTACACAAAATAATTGCCCCTGTTTGTGCGCTACGTGATGTTAAATAAGTTGCCATTAGGGTTTTTTGAGAGCGAAGCATGTATATCCTGTTTTCTGTGTTCCAACCATCGACTACCTTCTGCTTCTTATTACTCCTGCCCTTCCTAAATTTCAGAACAGCAGCTTATTAAAATTGTATTTTCATGGAATGACATATACATAACTCTAAAATTTGTTATTCATATATGCAACTTGCCATTTATAAATAGTGATACATTACATAATACGTTGAAATAATGATACTTTATATTTGATTAAAAGTTAATACTGATTACTATTTATATTATTAAATTTATACAATTACTTTTGTATAATTCACCTAAAAGTGCCCTTAATGAAGATTAAGTAATCTAATTATTTTGTTTTTTTTCATTTAAGCTCAATTCTAATATGATACTGGTTAATATGCTAATTAATGATTAATTGTTTGATTCATATGAAACTATGATTGTTTTAATTGGGAATCTGAAGAAAAGGTTTAAAGTTAAAAGCACAATTTAATGCCAACATATACTGTCTCTGTAGAATAAGCCTTAAAAGACATATGAAATTTAAACACATGAGTTCGTATAAAATATACGAATTTAATCTTATATTACATGTAAGTTTCATAAAAAAATATTTGAAAGATACAAATATTTGTTCTGCTAATATTTTTCAAACACTCTAACTAATACATTTTTTTTACAAACCAGTATCTCAAAATCAAAAGCATCTGACAAGATTGCGAAATTTAATGCTTGATATCTAAAATTTAAATAAAAAATTATTATTATAGTTACATTTCTTAGTTAGAATAGAATTTAATTTATTCTGGATATCCTGAAAAAATAGTTGTAACGCAATTACTAAGAATATTATTATATTGGTTTTTATAGCCTAAATCTCAAAAAATGTGCACCATAAAAAGAAACACCCGGTTTTCTTCCGACCTTTATAATCGCTTGCAGAGCCGCTCTGTGTGTGTATGAGCTCAGCCTCCTATTATGAAAATTTTAATGAATGGCAATAAAATCATTATTATCTAAGAATTATATACAGTAGAGCCCCAGGAATTCGAAATAATTGTGTCTGATCTCTATTCGGATTCCGGGAAATTCCGATTCTAAAGGAAAGTCGGTAAAATACACTTGATATACCAAATATTGTAGAGTATTATCTCTGTATTCTCTAAGGCGTACGGAAAGAGAAAACGACGATTCGCACGTTAAAATGGCAAACAAGTTGAGAGTAAAATGAAGATATCTGAGTTTGTTTCTACTAATTAAGGTGCTGTAGTGATTCTTAAAGGCATTAAATTAAATTAAATACAGCCCGGGCGGTATTTAAAATTTGCAGGATTGAGGAATCACGAAGCAGTTGGGGAACTATGCGTACTCATAGTAGTACTTTGCAGAGTGTTTTTACCCGCAGGAGGAGCAATTTTAGTTAACAATTTCACATAGTAGATTAAATTTAACCAATCATAATAATTGTTTAGCTTTTTATTAATTTCAAAAATTTTGGAAAAACTCTTTCATTGTATCTTTAAATTGTAATGGCTTTTTAAAGCGAAATTTTATAACTATATATAGAAAAAAATTTAATAAAATAGTAGAACGTAATGGTAATAACGGTGCATTTCATTTGATCCAATTACCATTACTGGTTTATAATGAACCCCAAATAACATTCTTAGTGATTGCCCTTTGTTTTTTTCTTATGCCGCTCTTAAATTCTGATATCGAACAGCAGCAATTTATAACGCATATGAAGAAAATTAGTATCCTTTACACCACTTGAATTTTATACTTATATATATACATTTTCTTCTTTTAAAAAAAGTGGTAAGAAAATGACTTAAATAATATAATTTATATTATATCAAAATGCCATATCTAGAATATAATTTACCTAAAAGAGGTGTTTATGAACAACAATTAATTTATGTATGTTGTCTAAAAGTTTTCATATAATTTGTGCTCAATTCTAAAATGATCGTCGTGAAGATACTGGCCAATATGCTGAATAATCAATTATGGCTAATTTTGTCTGAAACTATAAAGGTTTTTATTAGGAATCTACAGAAATGGAAATATGTTAAACACACAATCTAACACTAACAAAAAAATTACTCTTAAGAAGGGTATCCAATTTATAGAGATAAAAATTTTTTAAAGAATAGGAATGCTTTTATTAAATGCCTCGCAATTTAAGAAAAGTTTCCAAAATATACAAATATTTATTTTTATATCATTTTTCGAAAGCTTCAAACTGCTACTAAACTATAGAATAGACATTCTTTTCCGAACCAATATCTCAAAATAAACTCACCTGAAATGCCAACAGAATTTTATTACCTGATACATAAAATTTAAGTACAAATTTATTATTTGATTAAATCTAACATTACAGTTTTGCGCAGCATATTATTATATTCGTTTTTTTAACATATATCTCAATATGATATATACCTTAATATTACTCTAACATTTAACTAAATATTATGTATACAAATGTACAACCTAAAATGAAGCAGTGAGTTTCTCCCTATAGCAGATAAACGCTTGCAGCTCCTCTCGATATAAAGCATGGAACTTTCAGCGTTCTAAAATTTAAATGACTGACACACAATGTCTCTAATAATTATACGTTGCTTTGCAAGTTGCAGCAGATTATCTGAATAGAGCAAAGTAGTAAAAAGCCCTTAGAGGCTCATATTTGTTGTAGAATGTCGATACGGAATTTTAACAGAAAATCTGCAGTAGGGTTTTATGAAGTGTGTAATAATTAAGAAAAAGTAAGCCTTGCAAAAAAAGATGTTGCACTTCCTGCTATTGCGTACTTCCAAATAGTTATTCCAAAATCATCTAGGTTACTTAAGTATTATGGTCATTCCTTTATACAGAAAATTCGTCCATCTTTGAACTACAATGGCGTGTTGTCTCTGAGGAAATACGATGTTCTAGTTCTTTTCCATTTTTTCTTCTAATTTGCTTTCATTTTAATGGTATTTCTTACTTTCTAATTTTCTTTTTTCTATTACTAAAATACTTTTCTATTCTAAATACTATTATTTCTGCTGATTAATTTTAAGAAAATTCGGATGATGAAATCACTTAATACTGTTGCGTTGAGCGCGCATAAAAGGTGTATTGTGTTCATTTGTATTATTGTTTTTTTTAATTATTGTTTACTTTTTCTATTTTTCTTATATTTTTTTATATTTTTTAACTTCATTTTTGAATTACTAATCTACCTCACTGAAGAACTTACCAGTGTTGCGAAATTGTACCTATTGCCATATTCTACCTCAGAAGCATCATTTCTTCGCATCATTGTTTTTTAATAATGGAATCTGCCAAACATCTACTAAAAACTTCATAATACTAGAAATTAGTACTCTTTCGAGCCTACTATCGAAAGTTTTCTTAAAACCTATTCAAAATTGCGTTCTTATACAGATAAATTTATTTCGTCGCATTCTTTTATGAATATCAGATATTTAATTGCAAGAGTTAATACAGAGTTTGCAAACTCGATTTTTTTTGTAACCAGCAGTTTTGATTTTACTGTAAGGTAAGTGCCAATACGATTTCCAATTACTCGGCATTTGAATTTTTTATCGTCTGCTCATCAAATGTCAAAGTAAAATAAGAAATATTTTGTCTACTGCAAACTTTATGGAATTGGTTTAGTGTAATTTTATGAATATGACCATAATCAGATAAAATTATTTCTATTAATTACTCTTGCATAATAATCTTCATATTTTTATACAATCAAATGTGCTATTCCTGCTTATTTATTATTTATTGATGTTCTTCTTATGTGTTCCAGGCATTTCGAAAATTGGAATATGTGGATATTTTAAGAAAAAAATTAAATTTATATTCTATAGTTGTAATTATCATTTTATATAATGATAAAAGCTAATAATTTCATACTTCAAAACATCATTAGATTACTAATTTAGGCTCGTTTTCTCCGGTTTCAAAGCAAATCTTATATTAATTTAATAGACATCTGGAAATTAAACATTATAAAATATTTTCCATTCACAAATTATAAATTACTGTAATATTAATTTAACAATGAATAAAAGATGATATATTTGAAGACAGCTTCTTTCAAGACGGGTAAGAAAGCTTATTTCCGTTGAAGAGAGAGAAAGAGAAACAAATTTATAAAAATCTATTTTAAAGCAATGTATCTTTTCTTTTCACATTTAACTTCGAAATTCGATTCAAAAAATTTGCTGCGAAGGTTCCATATAAATTATTATCATTTTTTTGTAAAATGCACATTTCCAGTTTCATCATGTTACCAATTCAATTTCAAAATCAATATTAATTCTTAAATAAATATTTCACACGAAATTTCGTAAATTTATCTCAATTAGCAATTAATGTTTCTAATTTCTTTGTTTATTATGCCATAATTTCACCGTCGGTATATGCCAAATATACCAAAGAACGTTATTTCCACATCGTGTGCTATGATCAATTTTCATTGATTGTGTGATATAATATCAAAGGGCAGCACCCATAAATCATCATATCCCTAAATAACTTCATCCAGACTACCTCCCCATATATACCAGTAAGAAATCTGAAGCACGGAAGCATAACATTTCCTATAGTTCTCGAAGATTTTAATATCTGGTACATACCTCTGTAACATCATCAATTTAGTATCTCTATAAAAGCATAATAGGCAAATCCAAAAACTGCAATAATGGTTTCCATAGCAGAAGAATCATGAAATACTGGTTTGCAATATCATACCAATAGGATGCACATGTAAAAGAAAAGAATATGCTATACCTTATGCTCGGATCACGAGATAATTCTGAATTAATAACCGGAGGGTTAGCTATTCTCGAGTTAGAAAATAAATCAGCGAAGAAGTTTAAATGAAATTTCGAATTCGGTGTTGGGTTGATTTATATTTGGGTAACGGAAATCAAAGACCAATGTATAGTAACTTGATTTCTAGGCAACGTAAGGTGTCACAGTAAGTTTTCGATTAATTGAATAGGTTTTAATGTTTATTTATGGTTCTTGTAAATTGAAGTAATCTTACTGAGTCTTAAACATCTTACTGCTCATAAAAAAGCTTTATGCAAATAATTTTATTGTATTGCAATGACGATCTATTTCTAAATCTTCACATATTATATTCTTTGAAATTCGATAAAAATGCTTATACTGAAAGGTCCTTTAGATTTCTTTCTTGAGCAAATTTTAGGTTAAATTTTTCACAAATCATAAAAACAAATTCTCCTGTATATAAAATTATCATAAGGGGTGATTAGTAAATAATCATCTGGTTTGTTCTCTATGTATTTCAAAAAGTATTACTTCTATGAATGCGAGCAATGTTTTATAAAAGGATGAAACATTAATTTTTTTTAAAAATAGCTACAAACGTTGTTTATGACTTCTGTTCACTACGCAGCGCATATCCTGTTTCTCTCTAAGACACTTGAGGTCATCGTTGTTCCGTGGATTTATTTTTTTGCTGGAAATGTGTGATGTATGTTTTCAGATGTAATGGCGATGCTAAATTTTCTAAACAGTTGGTTGAGGAATATTCACTACTCTTGATTTACTTTGTGAATTGTCTTAAAATAGTTTAGTACTATGCCATCAATAAAATAATATTGATATATACACAATATATTGAGGGTTTTTCAAAGAGTAAGGCAGCACGAACTCGGACGTGTGTACACGTTCTCCTTGAGAATTGAATTCATTGTCTTGACTGCTGAGAATTTCACAGTATTCCAAGATCGCTATGAGGGAAAAGTGGTTTGCGACTGTAGAGGGAACTGGGCTGAAGCTTTTAAATCTAAATTACTAGTAAAGATTTCAAAAGGTGTCCTGCATGACAACGGCCTCAGTTAAAATCCAATATTATACCAACAGGTTACCACCTGTTGGCCTAGTGTTTCCAACGAGAGTTTTAATGGAACATCCTCCTTACAGCCCGGATATCGCTACAACAGATTTTCATCTCTTCAGATGATTGAAGAAGCACCAAGCCCCAACTACTGTACCGATTTCGACAGTTTTTATTTTATAGGGAAGCTGATGACGTCTAGATATGTCATGAAGCGTCGTCTGCTCCTCCTCCACCATCATTCATTATCGAGAGAAATATAAAAAACACAACTGCTCTCTACTACATCTAGATACAAATGAGAAAGACACGTCATAAAATTCATTTCAAGTATTTCTTAAAAAGCAACAGTTTAAATTAGTTATGTTAGTGTATTTTATAGGAGAATGCGTAGGGTAGCTAGTAATTTTTTAATGTTTACATTTAAGAAAAGAAGTTTTAACCCTATGGGCCCTATCCGGACTCAAACCGACTCATTCGACACAGTCCGGACTCGGGCGGTTTCGGCGCCTGGATGAATTTACGGGAGAAAATTAGTTCCTTTCCTTGTTGACAATTGCCCTCGCAACCGAGGGTGTCGTCCTCCTGGAAATTCTGTAGAGAAAGGGAGGACTTCATTCTGATTTCATGAATGAAAATTTACTCCAGTTTCTGAGGGACTGGAATTCTCATTCCAACCGGGTTCAGAGAGTTAAACTTATATGCAAAGTTTCTTGGTTCTGAAATGTAACTTAAAAATTACTTGCTTTCCAAATACATCGGATTAATATCTTTCCTAAAACAGAAATCACGTCTTTTTGGGTTAATTGAATTAAAACCGAAAGCTAATGTAAATA
>BGPR01032816.1:0-17311 GCA_013235015.1 Araneus ventricosus | reverse complement strand
CGAGATAAACTATTCCCCCTCCACCTCTCAACCGCAGTAGAGATACAACTGATAGTTAAATTAAACCGAAAGACAAACGAATAAAGTCAAACTAATTAAAAGGTTTCCGAAGACACGGGTCTACGAGGCCAACTTTAATATCCTGTGAGATTGGATTGCGAAATTGTTTATCGAAATAATTAAAAGATAGGAACGTGGAATATTTGCACGCGGCGCCCTGTTTAATAATTCTAGGTATTAGATTTATCGCAACGAATTTTTCTTCGCAACATACCTACTTCATTTTCTATAGGTACAATAGGTTGACGTAAATAGAAATTTAGGATTGTAATAAGTAGCATTGTTTTGTTTCGATTTTGAAGTCTAGTTTTCCTTATGTTTGTATAATTTGTTAAATGTTACTTTTACAATAAGTTTCCGCAAATGGAAATTTAGGATTGTAATAAATCTTATTGTTTTGTTTCGATTTTGAAGTCTAGTTTTCTTGATGTTTGCATAATTTGTTGAATGCTAGTCTAGCAGAAGTGTATTAGGCAAATAAAATCTGCATTCAACAAACTGAAATTTAAATTGCCATTAAATAATAGATTGTAACCGGCATTCACTTATAGATATGTCATAAAATAAAGATATCATGTTAGAAAAATAAAAAAATTATAATTTTTAAAATTCATTAATACTAAAATTAAATTATTTAAATCAACTACTTTGTTTTCTATAGGCATAATAAATTTCCGTAAATGTAAAATAGGAATTATATTAAATAGCAGTGTTTGGTTCTATTTCGAAACCTAGTTTTCATTATGTTTGTATAATTGGTTGAATTCTGGTTTTGCAGTACTGTATTTGACAAAATAAATCTGCTCTCAACGAATTGAAATGTAAGTTGCAATTCAACAGTTAATTGTATCCAGCCTTCATCGATAGATATCCCATAAAATAAAGATATCAAGTTATAAAAATGAAGTGAAAGATTTATTATAATTTTTTAAAATTAATTCATCCTAAAATTAAATGAGTTAATTTAAATACTTCGTTTTCTATAGGTAAAATACAATTCCGTTATTGGAAATTTGAGACAGTAATAAATAACAATGTTTTGGTTCGAATTCGATACCTAGTTTTCGTTATGCTCGTATAAATTGTTGAATTCTAATTTTGCAGAATTATAATAGGCATATTAAATCTGCGTTCAAGGAACAGAAATTTAAGTTGCAATCAAATAATTAATTGTAGCTGGTATTCATCGATAGATATTTCATCAAATAAATACATCATGTTACAAAATAAAGATTTAATTTACTTTTTAAAATTCATTTATGCAAGAATTAAAATAATAATTAGATAATAAGGCCGACGAGCAATGTGCAGGTAAAGTCTGCAAAATGAAAATAACTAGAGAAATGCAAAAATGAAACTGGCTCATTGTCACGTTAGAAAAGAGACCTATTTTAAAAGCAATTAATTTAATATTTCATTTTCTATTAAGTACCGCGTATAATTCTCTTAATAATTTGTTGCTGAACAACCGGAACGAAATCATTTAAAAATGCTTATAATAATATCGTTTATTGCATCCATTTATTATATTTAATTAAATTATTATTAAGAGACTTTTCCGCCATCTGAAAATAATTCTTTTGTAAAGTTTCGGTTCAAAGTCGATATGATATTATTGATTGAAGTTCTAATAAACATGAAAATTATAGAGTCATAAAGGAATGTATCATTCGTTTGAAACAGGAAAGAAATGCAATCATCACTTAAACAATATTTACTGTAGAAGTACTTTGATTATTAGATTTTCTTCCTTTATTGTACACAATAAGATTTGTTATTTCCATCAAGAATTTACTTTACTCCTTTATCCTTCTAACATTTATGCAATAACAAAAATTCATATTAAGTAAAAATATTTATTATCATCTGCTAACGTTGCCTAGGCTAGAAAGTCAGAGGAGTTTTCAGAAATTTCTTAGCCTTAAAAAATATTTTCACATTCTCAAGCTAGGGCGTATTGAAATATAAACCGAGTAAATGCTTGGAAAAAATTAATCCGCTTCAATTACAAACTGAGCTTTAACTTTACATTATTAAAAACGAAATATTAATGAAACCTTACACTTATAATTTTCAAAATTAGGGCATAAAATTGTTTGCTGTTTTGAAACCTGTTTCCACCATTCGTATTTTTAATAGATTTAACAAAACATTTAAATTCACAGCATTAAAATTAAAAAAATAAAACAATAAAATTTAATTTTGGAAATTAGCTGTAAACAAATGTTTCTATTAACGTGGAAGCTTACTTGTTTTATACGAAACACATAAGCATTAGACAAAAGAAGATTCTTGATGTTTCTTTGATAGTATACTCAGAAACACTGTTCGCCGAAACCAGTGTTAGCATCAGGACTTGGAATGGAGATTTCACATGATGGTATGCTTCTAAAAGTATCAGATGGGCGTGCAGAATATAGTGGCCAACTTCGTATTCCATAAATAAATAAATGAAAATTCATATAGAGGCATGATAGACTATATTTAAAACATCTAATTTAATTTTATATTGTTACAAAAATCGCAGTGTACGTGAGCTCAGTTAAACAAGGAGGATAATTAAAAATAACTCTTTATTCCAAGAATTTACCAGAAAAACATGCAAGACAAGTAATAAAAATAATTAGTACTTGTATAAATTTACAACACCAGCAGATAACTATTAAAAATCAGTCACAGCAATACCAAATAGCGCTCAGAGTATATTTGTGCAATAGCTCGCATTGCGGTTAAAACTCCAGCTGATTCACACGATGATCTCTCGGATTTATACCTTCTACGACAGGATGCGACGTCACCTAGACTTCTCTCGAAGGTTCTTGATACTTCCGTTCCGATTTGAGATAGCACCACATTTCTTGTATTTTCTAAAAGCTTCGTTTTGTTGCCAAAATGGTCGCCAAATTTGTCATCAATGTCGGGGCTTGGCTTCCTGTAAAACCACTGTTAAACTAGCTTTCTTGCCACAAGATTAGCTTGTTAGGGAAACAAGTTTACAGCTGCGTAACAATATTTATTTCTCCTCCTATTAAATATCTATACAATGTATTTCAGCAGCAAGGTTATTAAGTTGGATGAAGGATGAAATGCAGGTACTCAGACGATTCGAAATGTTATAACCGATAGCACAAGGTAATGTCAAAAATGACTTTCTGGAGAGGTATATGGCGTCGTACGGGCGTGAGAATTTGCAATGCGGAAAAATTTTCCCCACAGCAGACCGATGTACTCGCTACCCTTGCCGGAAGTTTGAAAACTTGCTGGTATAACTCCTGTATCTCTTTATAAGAGAAATTCCTTTTTTATTGACACCTTTCAAAGTACATTTTAAAATAACTTTCACATTCATCATTCAATTTCCAGTTTCCTGTGAGTTTCACAAGCCTCTGCAATATACTGAATCTTCGATTTCTTAATATAAAGCATTACAAAATAAGAGTATTCCCCGTTTTCGAAATATAAAAAGGATTTGTAACTAGTTTAGCTCCCTGTTTTCCCGATTACATGTTCAGAGGGTATACCTGCAACTTCACACACAATAGTCCGAAATGGTCATAAACTGGTATCAGCTAAATTCATATATGAAACCTTCGTATCGTTAAATACAATGCCGATTATACGATAAGACGTTTAATGCTTATCTGCACATCTTCATTTCTTGAAGAATTATCAACTTTTTTACACATCTGTAATATTTTATGTAAAATTATATTTAGAATTGTTATTTTTTAATTCACATTCTTTGAACTACATGACAGTCTATGAAATGTAATATACGCACAGTAATTTCATTTTAATCTATTTTATTTCTTGCGTAATCTAAAAACTGATATTACTTAGAGGATATCCAAAGCATACTGCTTAACACAATATATCATGCAGAATAGCAGGAATTTGTCTAGGAATGAGATTGTCAACTTATGGGATAAAACTTCAAAAGTGGAAAAAGTCATAATATTTTTTCCTGCAGCGAGACTTTTTAATAAAAAGCTTCGATAATAACTAAAGAGGAAGAGACACGGAAAACCAAAGGAGTAAAAAAAGAAAAATAATTATTCACACACTTAAATCGGAAAAATTAATCTAATAAAAACATTTTTTTTAAAAAAAACGCACTACTGTCAATGAGCTAAAACGTAGATGTTTTTATTATTTTTATTATTTTTTTATTTTGTTTTGACCTCAATTTATAACTTATTATTAAATATTTAATGAAATCTTTAAATAAAATGCTTTTCCAATTCACCCACAGGCGGCGCCACAAATATAAAATAAAAGTTGTATTAAATTAAATGTGTAACTGACGATTAAATTCTGAAAATATTGAAACAGAATATCGTCATCGACAACATGTAAATGTGCAAAATTTCAATACTCTAGTACATACGAAAGTGAGAGAAAAACAGATTTCAATATTCCATATTTACAAGCGTGGAACAAGTCAAATTAAACAAAAAGAGTGTAATAATTCTAGTATTACAAATAAAAAAGTCGATCGTCGAAAAGGTAACACACGCAAGTAAACCTAAAAGTTTTAATACTAATTAACTAAAAATTCTAGAATATAAAATTACTGACATGTCATTCTATTAAGATTCAAATGAATTCATAAATAATATGAGAATAATTTCTTTAGATAAATAGGAGAAACTAGGGGTACTTAACCCTACGGAATTTTCTCAGCTTGTGAGATAATTGGTAATTTTTGTGCGCCATTTTTATTTGACCATTGCTCATATGGTCTATTGGAGGGGGTTGTCATTCCAAGCCGTAACGCCATCGTAATGGTGTGTAGGTAAATATATTTTTGGGATATTAAAGTAAATTTTCATTTTTTCATTCATCAGTAAATAGGAAGTTTATTATCAAATATATGATGAATTAAAATATTTCTGAATTTTAATTATACTTCTAGCTTTAATTTGAAATACTATGTTATGCAGAATCTTAATTCTAAGTGCTTTAATTTTTAGATTATTTAGAAAAAGTCAAGTTAGGGAAACTTGACCCTAAAAAAGTTACGGCTGCTTGACCCTATCAAAAGCTATTGCAGCTCTGATGTCGTAATCGACCGCAGCACGTATTGTGGTTGGGATCAGTTTTCTGGTGAGTGGAATTTGTTGGCAAAATGGCAACTGAAATATGAAGAATAATTACCTAAAAAGTTTTTGGTAGTAATTAATTACTGAATAAAATTTCTTTTAATTGTAATAATTTCAAATAATGCAAATAGTTATTTTAGTAAGAATTTTAAAAAGAATTGAAATTTAATCAATCTATTTTTCCCCGCCTGAAAGAAAGTTTTATTTATTTATTTATTTATTATTTGAATAAAAATCTTTTGCTCGAACTATTTGTCATCGTTTGGTTTTATTCAACGTTTCGCCATTTCTATTGAGTTTGTCTTTTTTTATATTTGAATTTTCTCTTAAAATATATTTTTATTCTTTTGCTTTTTATTTTCTTAATATATTAGAAGAACCGAGTAAGTCTATTAAGATTCTTTATTATTAGTTTTGTACAACTTTTAGATCCTTTTTTTCATTTTGATGCTATTCTTTTATTTTCAAATTTTCCAAAACTGGCATTTCCTTAACGCGCTATTGACGCTGCTAGGTTCCCAGTTCCATTGCTATAATTTTTATCATTTAATTGAATCAATATTTTACTTCTTTATTAAATTTTGAACTAATTTAATTTAATAACTAGATTTAATTTAATGACTAGATTAATTTAATTTATTAACTAGATTTTATTAATAACAACTTCTTTTTATGGATTCCATATTATTTTTTTATTAGATCATTAAGATTTATCGATAATAAACACCTTTTATAACTCAGTAGTTTTAACCTAATATCTGAATTTCGAGTACATACAAATTATCAAAAGAATTTAAATACTCTTTGCATGTAGGGTCATGTATGCTTACCCATAGGGTCACATATCCCTAGCTTAGGGTCAAGTATATCTAAGGTTAGGGATACTTGACCCTAGGCGATTTCATTCAATATATTTATTTTATGATTTAATGAAATATCAGTTTACAACATGTACATTTATCATTCTTAAAAACAAATCCTTTTACGATGGAAAAAAATAAAATATTTAAGAAATATAAGAAAAAAGTAAAAGTTGGGTCAAGTATCCCTAGTTTCCCCTACTGAAAGCAGTGATAATTATTGATTTTTTCCTATGCGTGGAATCTCCATTTCTTTAAGAATTTGACTTTCAAACGAAATATTATTCATATATATGACAGGAGAATAATTTTTTTTCAGATTCTGTTAGTTAATTTGACGTTCGCACCTTGAAATTTCAATATATAATGAACAATAACATGTAGAACGATAGATGAAAAATGGAGACACCAATTAATACATTTGAATTCTTTCGCAGTGTCTTTCCAATGTACTTCCAAATTTAATGTCGACTGCAAGTTTAAAATAATTCTATAAAATTTCTAAATTTGCTTAGAAGCTTTTAAATATACTATCGATAACATAGACTGTTGTCAGATTCTTTTTGCTTTAGATTCCTTTGCTTATATTCGTTTATTTTACGAACATTACATGGATCTAAAAATAATATGTTTTAAAAAAGATTGAAATGGAATGTTTATCCAAATTAAAACTTTCACTTTTTTATGTGCTTTAGTACAAATCCAAAATGGTAAATGGAGGATGGATGGTAATGGATTTAAAAATACTAAAGTTCCTCAGATGTTTCTTAATATCAAGATTAATTTCATTAGAAGGAAATTGAAAACGAAACGTTTCAGTTGTTCTAATTAGCAGAGGAAATGCAATTACATTCCATTCACTATCCACTATTAATTTTACGGTCCAAAGCGTCGAAATAAAAGATAAATGTGCGGATAATTCTTTCATACAAAGAGACGTATAATTTATACACGAATGCTCCTGTTCTACAGAATATTCCTGGTTATCACGACGAACATGAATTCCACTTATTGAAAAGAAATAGCTGGGATAAACTAAATGCTTAAAATGTTCTTTTTATTCTTTAATAAATTTATTTTTTTACTCCACATTTATCCTTAATTTTCTTTTTGTTATTCCTTTTATTTGTCTTTTCTTCTATTTGACACTTTTCTTATTAAATGTGTAAAGGATTTCAGCGATCAGTCTTCTGTAAAATTAACACTTCGAAGGAAGTTTATCATCTTCGAACAAAATTAAAACCACGTAGGGATGGTTTTCTCTGAATTTTATTTCTTATTTCAGAGCAATTTCTTGCGATAAAATGCTCTCTTTTTCAAATAACGATTAGTAATTAAATTCTCTGCATAGTTTTTGCGTAAATGTAAAAAGGGAACGAATTGTTTTGTGATCGTCGAAAATTTATTTTGAGATATTCTGTTTTGTTAAATCTTTGTTGTTCTTGTACGTTCATATAAAAAACTTTTGATGTCAGTAGTACCAGGAAATTTGTTCAGAGCTTGATATTTCAAAAGGCTGGAATTTTTCTTCCCCGAGAAAATTGTGTGGAAATATTTCCAAATGTTGTGAATTAATCTAACTTATTTTTTATTCAAATATAGGGTAATTTTAATATATCACAGGTTAGTATTTAGACAAATTACATTTCTTTGTACAGTTTTACGTATTTTATAATTTGAACTTTGCTGGGAATGTATTTCATAGACTTTTCCAACTTTAACCTCCTTCTGATACCTGTATTATCTCAATATCCAAAATTTGTTAGCATATTGATTTTTTATGAGGAAGAAAGAAAGATTTACGTCTGAAAATTCACAATCTTCTGAAGATTCGGCAGACGCGGAATATTTTGTATTTGATGTTATGAGAAACTGCAAGAAAAGATTTCTTCTTGAAGGATTCCCAGAGAATACGAGAGGTTGCTGTTGATTAGTTAAAAATTAAAACAGTTATTTGATTTGCGCTTGATACAAAAATGTCACGAGAATTCTACATTCATCAAAATAAGAAAAGTAATTGCGTAATGAAATAAAGTATGAAATACTTTTTATGAAAAAGCTACAGGAAATGTGTAGAAATCCAAGAAAGAAGTGAAA
Source organism: Araneus ventricosus (assembly GCA_013235015.1). Taxonomy (NCBI): domain Eukaryota; kingdom Metazoa; phylum Arthropoda; class Arachnida; order Araneae; family Araneidae; genus Araneus; species Araneus ventricosus. Next base: position 9,192 of record BGPR01032816.1, on the reverse strand, counting down.
AATAAATTGATTTTGATTGTAATCAGGTCCAGATTTATACATTTCTGCGCTCTAGGTCAAAGCACTTTATTCAGCACCCGCACCCCCTTGGTGCATTCACCGCAACTATACAGACAGGCAACATAAATTTTCCACCAATTTATTTAATGTGTATAGATCTGCTTAAAAAATCAATATTCTATAAGGTCTATTCAAAATAATACTGAAATTTTTAAATATTTTATTCTAATTTCTATTAAATTTTTGAATATTTTATTCTAATTTCTATTAAAGTTTTGAATATTTTATTTTAATTTCTTTTATATTTCGCCCTCCGATTTTTGCGCCTATGTTGGCCCTATGGGAAATCTGTCCCTGATTGTAATCCATTAGATTGGTTTCTAATTCTCCCGAACTTTTAAATTCATGGATAAAATTCTGAAACATATTAGCGAAAGAAAGAGAATTTCGAATATCAAATAAAAAGGCAATCATACGAAATTAAACTATTGATATTTTAGAACATGCAGTTTTTTTTTTCAATTCGAAATGGAAAACCTCTTGGCTGAATATGCGAAGAATACCACATTTAGTTTCACAAGATTTTCTTATACTTCAGTCACAAGCAGATATAAAAGTTTTTACAGATTATTTGTCTTAATATTTCAGTAATCCCAAGAAGAAAGCGTTCATAGAATTCCAAGGACTTAAGATTTTAGAGAGTGCGAATGCAGATATAAAGGGGGGTCATAGATTATTGAACCTATCTCAAAATTTAATAAAACAACTAATAATGTTACAACTGCTTTTTTTATTAAATAAGAGAGAAAATAAGAAAAAGTATTCTTTCATATAGGTGGCGTACCATTACTGCGTTCCAAATTTCCGACAGCGAGAGACTTCCATACGAAATGGCTACCGATCAGCATAAGCGGGTGCACGTTATCGGGTTTCCTTTTTCATTTTTTTGAATATCTCAAAAACTATTCAGTTTATGACTTATAATTGATTTAACTAATTAAATAGAGCAAAATTCCTTACAAATTCATGCTTTTACTTTTCTTCTAACTTTAATAGTTACGCAGATAATGGTTCTCAAAAATGGGAGGTGTCCAATAATTTAAGATCACATAGACCACCGTGGCGGCGCGTTACCCATCTGAAAAAAATGATTTTTAAAATGCTCTCTCATTTTAAAAAACATACTTGTAACATTGTTAGTTTTGTGTTATTAATATTTTAAAATGGTTACAATAATTTTGACTACCCTGTTTAAGTAAGTACAAGTGGAACATAACGTTAATAGTTCTGAAATTACCATAAATTGTTTTTCTCATTATTCTCCCAAATGTAAATCAAATATATAATTATTCAGCATTTTCATCCACCCGCGATAAAAATCATTTATTGTAAAAGCTTTTTCATCATGCTCTGGACGGAAGTATGTGATACGTCCCGCATCTCAAAACTCACTTATTCTAAAAGCGAAAGCAAAAAACTATTCTAAGGGAAGTAAAAACTTTGAAATAATTTAAAATGTGCCAAAACATGCCTTGGGTTTGTTTAAAAGCAATATAAAAATTCAGAAAGAAAACAGATTTATTTTTAGTTAAAAAAGGCCTTTCTTCGTTTTCGTAATTTAATGTTTTCATTTTGCTTCTAATAATCAGAAATACAAATGAAAATTCAAATGCTATAGTGCAGAAGGTTATTGGGGAGATAAATTAAATCGTTAAATTTTCTTTTAACAAAAGTAACTTTATACATTCTTATACTTTGTATTACTATATGGACTTATTGGAAGATTTCTACTCCTTTTTCGGGGAAAGGAAATGATATCTAATGAAGGAATTTAGATATTGAAAGAATAATTTGTTTTAATTTTTCTCGATCAAAATCAAAATAGTTAGCTTTTCCAGATGATTTAGATAGTCTATTAGATGACTTCTAAATAAAATCCCATGAACGGATTTTTTTGAGATCATATCAAGAATGCCTGATCGTAATTTCATAGAAATAATTAATTGAAACGGCATTTTAATGCAGTTTTTCAATTACATTTAATACAAGATTAAAAACAATATTGAGAAACGTGTCAGTTTGTACTACTTTTATTTAAATGAGGTAAAGAAAATCGATAATTAATAAATTTTATCACTAGTTACAACATTTACAAATTTCAGCAAATGGAAATTCAATATTATTTGATATTTTTGTATATTATATCACATTTTCAATTCTTCTTTACGGTTTATTTTAATAATCAGTCGAGCATGCCGTTCCTTGTTGCCAAATTAAGGGAAAATATTGCAAAATTATTACCTTAACCCGTATTGTACCAACCAATGAAAAAAATTAATATATTTTTAAAAGTCTTAAATATGTGCTTCTATAAATCTATGAATACACATAAATACAAAAAAAATACAAAACTTTTATTAGTTTAGTCGGTACAGGCTGTCCTAAAAATAGGACAATGGTACAATCCACCGCTATTAGTCCTAACCTAGGTGGAAGGGGAGAAAACATCTTAAGCATAGTCCAGCGTTACATTTTTTTCAGATAGTTGTTGGCTTTGCTGCCCCTAATTTTAGCTGCCATCTAATTTGGCGGTTTTCTGGGATTTTCGCAATAACATGTTCATTTTTAAGCTTTAGAAAATCTTCCTTAGTTTGTTGAAAACCTAGTTTTCCGCAAGATGGATTCCTTGGAATAGAATGTCCCATTTAGACAAATGCTATGTGTCTTCGAAAATCAAGCAAGCTCAGACAATCATCATTAAATAGATGGTTGAAATCCCATGATTATCCCATTTATTATAGGGTGTAATGCACTTGGTAATGCATTGGTCATAACATATAGTTTCTACTATTTTCCTCGTAGATGAATCATCATTATCCTCAGTGTCGCTCAGTACATCTGGATCTGGAGGTAAAATCACTAATTCATTATCTATGTCGTCTATGTCATTGTCATCTAAAGTCTACAAAAATTCCAGGGCATCCTGCGCAGTTTAAAACTTATGTCATATTTTAAAATTGTACCATCAAAATAATTTTCAGAAGATAATAAAATTCAAGCATGCGAAAGCGGTAAAAACTAGGCCTGCATTGATGAATTTCAAAATAAAACTGAGTGAAGGAGCATCTTGACTCAATTCTTTGAAAACAATTGACTCAGGCCATCATGTCTGGTCATGATATGCATTAAAGTGCCAGTCAGACAGACAACAGATGCCTGTATTGCTTGTAGACTTACAATCACTGGAATGCAACATAAAAAGGAACGACTCTCTCCATTACTAATTGATAGGGTTAGGCAGTAATACCTTGTACCATCGTCCAATTTATAGGGCAGTCTAAAATTCAGGGAAAATTCATCTTCTAGATCATTTATTGGTGGTGATTTTTAACTAATATAAAAGTATTGAATAAATATATATGTATGTTTTTCTTGAAGGTCAAAACTTTAAAAAGTAAGAAAAAAATCTGCGAAAATCGTCATATTAAAAATTTAATAAAAAAATAAATAAATTTAATTTAAACGTGCAAAAAGGCATATATATATTTAAATTACTCTTGAATAACAATTCGTCTTTAATTAGAATTAAAATATTCAAAAAACTTATATATATATATAAATGCCACTTTTGTGTGCTGTCCTATTTTTAGGACGATGCGGAAATATGGGTTAATCTTTCAAAAGACTTTTATATTTAAAACATCACAATTTTACTACTATAAAAGACAGGAAATACACAAATTACTTTATAAATCCTGTTTCATTGCTATGGCAATTTGTTTGACTTTCTAATTTGCCTAAATTTTTAATACTTTTGAAATTCAATGGCAATATTCTAACAACTAAGAGGGAACCACTTAGGTCTGGTGATAAAATATTGACTTCAGAATCGAACGGAATGGAGTTCAAATCTCGATTCCACAAACTATTCACCAACTGTATGAAGCTAGTGTACTTTAAATCTGTTCTTGTAGGTCAAACGTTCTCATATTCTTTCGGCATGAAAGCCTGGAGAATGAGGTGTCATCTAAATTGTCTTCCTCTCCTCTGACGACAAAATTAAATTATAAAATCCATCCCAAAATAACCTTTGCGTATTTACGAATCTGGACGTTAATCTAACTACACCAAATCAACCCATTCCAACAACAAAGATTCTGTCTTCAGAAATTTATAATCTTAGCATCAAATGACAAAATAATTAATTCCTCTGCAGAATTCATACTAACACTTCCATACAGAAATGTATCCATTTGAAACCCATCGGTTTGCAGGTCGTGTTTATCATCTTAGACATCAATCAACGTCTTATTAACAATCTAGTTTGAAAGGGCCGGAAGTCAATTATTTTGAATTATGGAAGTGATACTGCCGACTCAATGCATTTGACGCATCGAAATAAATCAATGTATTCTATCCATTCCCATTATGGCCCATCTCCGTTATCTCTTCTATTTCATGATTGATAAGCTCTCAGATTTCGATTGTTGAAAATTGCAGCCAATAAGGGCGAACGGAAGAAACTGGATGTAATTGAGCCGAAATGGGAAGTTGTAATTATTTTTAATCATCTAAGATAATTCTTAATCAAGGTTTCCCAACAGTGTTTCTATGAAACATTGACTAAATTGATTCAATTTATTAGATTTAAATGATAATGCGACATAAATTGATACACGTATATTAGATGGTGAGTTAATTACGTTATTTTTAAAAAACTAAATTGTGCATGCTAAAAACATAGGAAATACGTTGAAAACACTTTCTGGCCTTTCTGTGTGTAACTCTTATGTTTAATTCCCCTAAATTCTGACTAGTTTCGAGTACATAAGTCGGACCCTTAGAACGGAATCAATGCTTTTTTTCTCAATTTGGTACTAAATTTATCTCAGAAAAGCCGACATCTTAAGACCGTTACTACTTCATTAAATAGCAGTATCAGAACTTTACATAGGAATACTTTCACAGATAGACTAGTAGACATTAAATCAAGTACAGTGGACTCTGGGAATCCGAACTAATTTGGGATGACCTCTGTTCGGGTTCTGGAAAATTCGGATTATACTTAAAATTCGGTAAAATACTCTTGGTATACTAAATAAAGTAGAGTATTGACATTGGGTACTCTGTGAAAGAGTACGGAAAGAGCTAGGTGCGATTCTCATCGTCAAACAGGTTTAGTTCCGTACGTCAAAAGAAGGTAACCGATTTTGTTTCAGCAATTCAAATGTTACTTTGAAGTTTGGAATAAATATTAACTTTGTTTCTGATTGGTAATTTTTATTTTCCTTTAATTTTTTAATAATTTGTTTTTTCAGAAAATTTTAAAAAAATGTTCGCATTATTCCACATTTCCAAATCCTGTGGTTCGGATTCCCAAGGTTATATTGTATTAGAATGCCTTGAATTTTTATTTGAACGAAGTTGTTCTAATTCGATACTACGTTACTAGTCATTTTACTTTCAGAAAACAAATGACTGGCTATGTAATTATCTCCGAATTAAGCCATAAGATTCTGGATACAAATGATTTGAATTTTTGTTCTTAAGTCTGTTTTTTGTAGATCTTTAACTATATAAGGAACTAGGCACGAAACAATGTTAATATTCTATTTTGAATGATAAATGGCATAGTATACTTAATGAACAATTTTTCGTCGTGATTTCACACAAATCAATAATCTTTACCTTAACAGAAACATTTGTATTTAAGTGACATACAGACGATTAAAAATATAATCTTTTTATCTGTAAAAAGTTTTTAATAGTAGATATGATATTTTATTACTATATTTTCCCTAATGAAAAGAAAGATACACAGACTTCATCATTGAAATTCTTAATGTATTTTAAACCATTGCGAGACTCAACTTTCGTTTAGTAAGATTAATAACCTTATAGAAAAGGAATGAGTATTCCATTTTATACAATCTGAAACATCCTTTTCTATAAAAGACTATTTGAAATCATTGATGGATTCTCTACCCATTTAGCAATACTTTTCAATTTACTTTCGATTAAAAATCCCAACCATTAGATTTTTAGATCAATAAAGCAAAGAAGTTTTAAAATGGTCGAAGATCGGCAAAGACATTTAGAGAAGTGCTTTGACGTCATAAAATAAATGGTTTGCAATTTTTAAGATGATAAAGGTTGTTTTCCATAATACATTGCGAATTTTATTATCCATTAACATATATATTTCAATTCAAAAGTTTAAAGTATGCGAAAATTTAATAACAGGTGATCACGGATAAGAAACATTTTTAAAGAAGCAGTTCTCTATTAATCTTTTTGTAAAATTTAAAATGCCAAAAATGAAAAAGTAAAGCATGCTATTTTCAAATATTAAAATTCGGAAAATAATATCATTCATGGGTTCCCCAGTTTTAAGAAAACATTATTGGAGCTGTTCTCAAAAACTTGCTTCTATTCTTTCGGGCATTTCTTTACCGACTGTAGAAATTTGAGCTGTATAGATTCTGCCATTGTACCAGAAATATTTTCGTGTGATGTAAAGTACTCCAAAAGATTAAAAATAATCACAAATGGAAAGCACCATATTGTTCTGGTGCAATCTACATGGGATTCTCTCTTCTGACTACTTCACAAAAGCATATCAGAAACAAAACAATAGGCCACTTCTCCTTCCATTTACCTAGTATCAAACACACCAGAAACATACATTTCTCGTGAACCACCCTATATATTTTTCTAAATTATAAATGAAGATTTTTAGATGAAATGATGATTTTAACAACAATTGATTATATTCATTTAACAACGGGAGAAATGCATATGCTGAGCTAAATATTTGCAATTAAAGAGGGATTCATCATAAAGTGAATATAATAGTTCGAAAAGAGAGGAACAAAATTGAGCATATTTTCTTAATGCATAATTGCAATTTTCTGATTGAAGAAAGAGTAACCCTTTTAAAATATGATGGATATCATAAAATATTTGCTAATTTTATTTACTAGAAAAAATTTTATTAAATCAAGGAAATATAATACCTAATGTAATATATATATTGGTACTTACGTATTAACGCCACCGAGGCTACAGATTGGCGGTAATGCGCCAATAAAGAGCAATCTTGTTTACATAAACCGCCAAATTGGCGTTAATACGTAAGTACAAAAACCGCCAAATTGGCGGCATTTAAAAACCGCCAAATCTGTAGCTGCGGTGGCGTTGGCGGCACTTAAAAACCGCCAAATTTGTAGCTGCGGTGGCGTTGGCGGCACTTAAAAACCGCCAAATTGGCGTTAATACGTAAGTACAAAAACCGCCAAATTGGCGCCACTTACAAACCGTCAAATTGGCGCTAATACGTAAGTACAAAAACCGCCAAATTGGCGTTAATACGTAAGTACAAACCCCGCCAAATTTGGCGGAACTTAAAAACCGCCAAATCTGTAGCTTCGGTGGCTTTAATATGTAAGTACCTATATATTTTGAGAATTTGGTAGCATCAGTACCTACAACCATTTAAAGGGCGGTGGTACAGCAACCTTTTCATGAGCTTTCTTCTTATCCAGACGGTAGTCTTTTGACGGTTTATTAGGAAGAATGCATTTTTAGTATCTAAGAAAGAAAATAGACGGCAGGCCCAATTCTATTTTTCCTAATGGATTTATTTATACGGCCCTTAACATTGCTGACGATTCTTGTAGGATAGTATAACCTTGTACCGACATTGCATCTTCAAGATTTGCATGTTTCAGACAAATGCGGTTGTTAATTCACTGTATTAACGGTAGATGCTGTAAATAATGCCTAAGAATGCTGGAATGTTTAAAATGTTGTGACCGCGTTATCGGCCAAACACTGTGGCATCTTTTTGTTAGTTGTTGGTGTCTTCTTAGTGCACCATTCCGAATTTATGAACGCATGTCAGCACTGATCTGGTGACTCTGCAATATATTGTAGATGTGTTTTCTCAAAAGCTGTTTTGAAAATTATTTGTTTGGAATGCCTATAATTACTTAGTACTAGAAATAGTGTTCTGCCTCTTTTCTAACAAATACTAGATACTTTTTCTGTTGCAAAAATGTAAATTAATTGAAGTCGAGCAACTTATAACAATAATTTGAATTAGTTACTATTCCAGAAAGTGTTTAAAAATGAAATCCTTTCTGAATCCTACATCGGAAAAAAAAAATCTTAATGAATCATTTCATAATCGTATCTTCTTATCACACATTTTTGAATGGAATTTTTGGCATCTGATCATAAATGATATTGATAAACAATCAATTCATCAAGAGAATACATCTAAGTTCTGTTCTGTACACAGGAATTCGGAAGCTTTTGAATTGCAAATCTACCGTCTAAAAATTTCATATACAAAACATCAGCTTCTATTAGCAAAGCATTTAAAGTCAAATAATAATAATTTACATTTAAAAATAATGAACTTTTCTAATAGATAGCTGAAATGAAAAAATTATTTCTTCCTAAAACAATTCTAGCAGGAAATTTTCTTAAAATAAATCTAGTGAAAAAATAATTTCCAAAATTACGCTCAGAAAATATTACTAGCAGAATAAATCATTTTTAAATCCAGGAAAGCATCTTCTCATCATCTTCTGGACTCTATTTTTGTACCAAGTGAATGAGAAATTAGTAGAATTCAAAAAACCTACCTTCAAATTCATCGAATTTTAATGGCTGTTATAAGCACATTTATTCTTTTAGAACATTTGAACTTCATTTCAGAACATTAAAGTTTTTGTCCTTTGATTCTATTCTTGTCAGTAGGATGTAATTCATTAAATTAAATTAGCGGGTTTTAGCAGACTGCGATAAACGTAGTTGGAATTTGAGATTTTGAGCACTTGTTTAAAGCTGATAATAATACTTGAAATGGAGTGTCTGTCTTCAGTATTCCTAATTACAACAAAGAGATGACGTTTCACTCACGACTGAATTTAATGTGTTTCAGAATCTCAAATAAAGCGATACTTAGATGCACAATGGCCCGAAATACGATTCTCAGTTTCGATGAATGTCATTCAATACTACCGATTTTGCAATGGTCATATATATATATAATAAATTAACACTTTCCTAATATTAAAAACAGAACTCAAAATTTAATTCGTAAAATTATTTCTACTTAAGCTCTAGCACATAATTGACTCACTTGAACTCGCTGATATCCAGTTTCAACCGCTCTAACGCTCT
>BGPR01032815.1:0-17311 GCA_013235015.1 Araneus ventricosus | reverse complement strand
GACCATGGAAGGACATTTGGTACCTTTCTTTTGGTGAGATCGGTTAGAGGCAAAACATTTTCTGAGAAATTTGGGATATAATCCCTATAGTAGCTCGCAAGTCCTAGGAAGCTTCTGAGCTCTTTCTTTGTTGATGGTCTAGATAGGTTTCCCAAGACCTCGGCCTTTTCAGGATCAGGTGAATGCTGACCGGATCCAACTATATGGCCTAGGAATTTCACTTGATTCTGTCCAAAGGCACATTTCTCTAAGCTAACCGCAAGACCAACCTCTCTCCATTTATGAAAAACGTTGTCTACGTGAAGAAGGTGATCATTCCATGATGGTGGTTTGCAAGTTTGGCAAAATTCTTTAACATCTTTCTTTATTTCTGGCCAGAAGAAAGAGTATTTTATCCTTTGCTTTGTTTTCTGCTCGCCTAGGTGTCCAGCCAAAGGGATCTCATGAGCGACCCTAAGAACTTCATCTCTCTTGCATTTCGGCAATACTACCTGCCTCACCTTTTCTCCGCATATATATTCTGTATGTGTCAGAACTCCATCCTTAATCGCATATGCGTTCCCTTCCGTCCTTGCCATCTCCCAAGCATCCGATAAAGTGGGGTCCGACATTTGTGACTCGATGAATGAGGTTCTGGTCTCCTCGCTATCTTGAGTTGAGCCATGCCGATCAGACTCGGTTGCAATCAGTTCGATAGAAACTTCTATATCCGTAGAAGGAACTTCCAATTCTTCCTTCACTGTGTCGTAGCAATCGAGCTTTGATTTGAATTTATGCATCTGTATGTTTTCCTTCAAAGCTTCGAAAGCGGCGGTACTTAGCAATAGGTCACTCACCAACTTCTTTGAAACTGCGCATGTCACTGGCACCGGTCCATGAACTCCGTCGTCAATATTCATTTCAAAAATTCGCAGTGGTGTAGTTTCCCTCTCCCCGAATGCTGAAGAAATCTCGATATAACCTTCTCCCTCATATTTTATTCCTGAGGTGAAACTGAAATCTGCGCTCCAGAATCTATAATTCCCGTCATTGTTCGAGACCCAAGTTTTATCTGTACAGTTTCGAGTTCCATCACATCAGCTGCGACTTCAACGGGAACATTTACTTTAGCAGTCAGAATGGTAGATGCATCCTCCTTTTTAGGTTCAGTGGTTGTAATGACGTTACCCTGAGCCGTTGGGTTTAATTTAACCCTTTGTGGAGCCCTGGAAGAGCAAAAACGTGCTGTGTGGCCCTCTAAACCACAAGAATAACACGAGAACTTATGCATCTGTTTGGATTCTCCATTCCTTGAAGGATAACCCATATTCCGTGTATTCCAAGTCCCAGTGAATGGTTTGTGTCTAACTGTCCTCTGGTTACTTTCGGTATGCTTTTCTATCGGGTTGAATTGCTGCTTCCGTTTTGTTTCGTATTTGCGATCAGAGCGCACAAGTTCATACTCATCTAATTTGTCAGCAAGTTCTGATGGAGACACTAACCTCGTCCATTCATCCAAGAAATGATCTTTTGCCTCAAAAGGGGCGCGCCTCTTTATCTGATCAGTAATTATCAAGTTTTTCAGTTTCTCAAAACTGTCAATTTTGAGTCCCTCGATCCATTCTTGAAAGTAATTCGAAACTTCAAAAGTAAATTCTCGCCAGGATTTCTCCGAATTCTTCTGGTGGTGAAGGAATCTCCTCCTGAATTCTTCTGGGCTCAATTTGAATCTTTTTAGCAGTACGCTTTTTATATAGTTATCGTTATCAAAGTTTTCCTCAGATTCCCTTGTAATGAGTTGAACAATGTCAGTCGGCATTAGCATAAGTAGTCCGGAGACCCAGTCCTTCGTGTCGATTTGGGCTCTTTTCGCCTGTCTTTCGAACAATGATAGAAACAGCGTTATGTCTCCATTCTTCGAATCAAAACTTGGTACAGTTTTAGTCAGCTCATAACACGAGGGTTTCTCGTGCTTCGGGTTTTTAGAGCCGTCGGATGTCATTCGCAATTTTTCTAACTCGAATTCCATCTTCAGTCTTTCCTTCTCCGCCTCCATTTTTAATCGTTCCTCCCTTTCCGTAACTACAGTCTCTAACATAAGTTGGGCGTCATCTTCATCATAGTGCTTATTTCCCTGGATCAAACTGACTAAATCAATCTTTGAGAAAATGGGAGCCGGATTTTCACCCAAATCCGTAGCTAAGGATATTAAATCCTCCTTTCTAGCCCGTTTTAAAAAAGACATTTTGGTATCCGCAAAGGCCTAAATTTCCGAATCAAGAAAGACCTTATGAGAAGAAAATAGGGGGAACGGGGCACTCGCCGTGCACGTATAACCCAAGTATTCTATATTACAATATTTACCACAAAGCTTATCAGAATACCGGAAAGTAGTAATTATTCATATATTTCTCGTTTGATAATAACCACACAATTTTATGAAGTTCCAAAAGGACAACAACATATGCATACAATTTCAATATCAGATAGCCCAAGTAACTTCCATACTTTAGATAATTACCATGTACTTTCAATCAAAAACTAACTCCCTCAGATCCTTGATATACTATTCTAAAATCACAATAATACCTAGACCACAATAAACACTCATTAACATGATAAGTAGCAAAAATATATTAAAAATCTTAGAAATCGAATACAGTAAAAGAAGTCAATTAAAAACGGTACTTTCGTTTCGAATATCTAAAATGATGCACAATATTATTTACCAACCACTCTCATCCGCATTTATCTGCACTGATATACACAATACCGTTCACCAAAATACCTTCGTTTCTAATTATATAAAATGATGTACATTATTCAACAACTCGCCCTGGTTTTAAATAATTACATCGATACAAATATTCTTCAATTAACATAACACTACTCCTACTCTATCGTTATTACTAAATTGAGTTCTAGTTATTCATCGAAACTGATGTTCCAATATTAAAACTATATACCGCAGAGAGAGAGACACACTAAACCAACATGGAGCCCCTACCTCGAGTAGATTGATGGCGTCGGTAACCCTGCCGACTACGCCAGTCAGGTTTCCTTAAACCCGCGTTAATTTTCCTCTTACTCTAAAAGGACCTAATTCACCAATAGAATATATCAACTAAATAATGATTGCCAAAACACAACAATTACCGACGCCATCAATGTATCTACTCAATTTTATTATCAACAAAAATCCTTAAATAGTATGGAATTACAACATGTTGCCACAAAAACCATTTACAAATAATAGGTTCAAATTCATAGACGCCTCGGTGGCACAGTGGTAAGTGATTCGAATCCTTACATACATCAAATTGCATTATATCAAAAACCTCACGCAGCAAAATACATGAACCAATAAGCGGCATTTGGCATTTTGTGGCAACATGCAACTATCGAATGTCACATACGACAACCTGAGAGCATATGTAGCTCACCTAAACAAGTGTTTTGCACTTATAAAATGTTTTAGGAATCTTTATGTACGACATTTTGATATAAAAGTGATGTTATGCTGTCATGCCACGTTCTTTTCCATCTAGTAAAATGAGCAATGAATTCGAAAATTAAAACGGTGTAGCTTAATGGACGTGCATCACACGAGATCGAAATGACTTTACATCGATTGTTTATTCATTCATGGTCAATACATCATGACCTTTCATTAAAGATTTTACATTATAGAGCAGGAACACAAAAGCACGAAATGGCACAAAGGGTTGAAATTTGGCACACTGTCTTTACTCCCAAAATTTGTTGGCCTGTCATATGTCTTATTAGCCATTTGTATACGATTCAAAATTTCGAGGTCATCACAAAATAGGAGTTGAGCAGCTTCGAAACGGTTAATTATTCAATCAAATCATCCAATGAGTTTCACAAATTCGAAGAAGATATTTGAAATTATTTTTAAAATAAGTAACGATTTCGAAACGTTGTATTGCTTTCAGTTTGGAAGCATTATACTTTTTGAAATGTTGTCAATACCTTCCATAAAAGTATCATAAAACCTGAGGCTATCTTACAGCACTTTTACACCAGCATCCCCAATTAAATATGAAATATACTTCTAGAAATGAAATATTTTACATATAAACAGGATATGGTGAACATTTTTTTCCAATCAGTGTTCCTGTTTTTCTTTCTGTTTTGTGTCTTTATTTTGATTCTTTATGGAACCAATTACTCTTGTTTTTCCGTATTATAAATCAGTCTAACCATCATGTGCGACACAATTCAACCAGCGAGGATATTAATTAATGTAGGTTTAATTATAAAATAATTTAAGATGAAGCTGCATGCAAATGAGATTTGTGTCTAGGGATGAATGGAATAATTGATCGATGTGATGGCCATCTGACATCTTAGAGGAAAATGTAATCTTCTGCTGTGTAATGAAAAGCTTAAAAGTCTGAAGCCCATTTTGTTTCTCACCGTTTTATCATCTCTTAACCCTCTGAGCTCCCAATTATTTTGTACTTTTAGCTATCAGGTTAATAAATTTAACTTTTAAAGTAAATGAATCGATCTTTTTTGTATTTAATTATATCTCTGAAATCTTAAGAATACTTTATCCATGATTTTTCAAGAAAATTTACATATAAATACCAGCTATCTGCTTTTGAACTGAACATGAAAAACATAAAAAATAACGTTTGCGCAGCTCGGAGGGTTAATGTCTGCCAGTTCTTGTCTTCATGTGCAAAAGCGAGCGCTAAAGGATGCTGTTGTCGTTGAATACAGATACAAAGAAGACGTCATTTTATGTATATTTGACAGCAGAATATAGTATTCCAAGGAAACAGGGTGATTGAAGCTACCCATAGACTAGTTCTATTGCATTTCTGTACTAGTGAATTATTATTTTCATTTTCGTACAGACAGATATAACAATCTATGCCCAAAGGAAAATAATCAGCTGGTACAGCATCTTCACAATCTCGGTGAAGAAAACTCAAGAAACAGATGTTCGATAAAAAAAATTGTAAAAATTTCAAGAAAGGTATGCATTTTTTAAAGCAACTACTGTACAATTTGTACAATATTTTCTTTTAAGAAAATTTCGATTAGCATTAATGAAATGTAATATTTTCTTGCAATGTTGCGAAAGTCACTTAATGCAACTTTTAAACTTTCTAAAATTGTGTTAAATTTAGCATTAAAGATGCTTTATTTTTTGACGGAGATGTTCTTACGAATATATTAAAAATTAAAATATAAATGAATAAATAAAAATTAAATTAAAAATTCCGAAATGAACGTGTTTTTGCAAAAAAGCAAAACAAAATGAACTCCCAATTTCTATGGAAAAGACCTTGAAACATCAGTGTTGCAGATGAGATTGAGATAAAAAAAGCACTATTGACACATTTATTTCTTTTAAATATTTTTCTCACTTACCATAACTATCAAAACCTTTTCATTCACTGGTATAATTATCGAGATAAATATTCTCTTGGAAAAGTTGCCTACATTTATATAAAAATAATTCCAAAGTCCAAAATTCTACCGGAGGTCATTTAAATACTTTAGAATATTTAGGTTTGAAAGATGGTTCAGATAGCCTTTAATTTTATTGCCGTGAAATAATTATTATCAAGACAGAAAAAAACCCTTTAAACTTTTTTTAGAATTGAAAAATGGGAAGTAATTTCACTAAATGTTCCCCAGTGGGAAAGAAACGAGAACTTTGGATTAATATTTAATTTCTTTGTGTTGTTCATGTATTTGTCGACGTTTTCTGGCATGCGATGCTGTAATTATTCCTCGAGTTAAAAAGATTAGAATGCTTTTAATTCTTGTATACGTAGTATATACATAGAGAGGGAGTTGTAACCGTCAAAGAAATAAACCTTGATATTTAAATAATTCTCCATGTTTTAAGCCCGCCATTCACGATATCTCCTCTTCGTGCAAATGGCGTGGTGGTACTCCACAACATTCCCTTTTCCGGTCCATCTATTTAAGAAGCACATGCACAGCCGTTGCATGTACAAAATCCGCCTTCAAAACGCGAAATGCAAAACGAGGAGTAACTTTTATTAAATGTTCCCCAGTTTGAAAGAAATGCGAAAATTTGCTTAATCAAGGACTTGAAGGATTTAATTTGATTTAACTTCAAGGATTTGAAGAAATCTCCATGTTTTGAGTCCACCATTCACAATTGCTAAACTTCATGCAAATGGTGTGGCGGCAATCCACACCATTCCACTTTTAGGTCCATCCGTAGGTTAATCACTGCCGCTCCGGGCAAACCGCAGACCCAACCTCAACTACTGGCTTCCGATCCCTTCTACTTCTCCCCTCCTCGCATTTGAAATGCAAACCTCCAACTGCTAGTATTTCCTCTAAAACAAAAGAGTCACTCCCTCCCCCACGTATCAAAAACCGGTCGCATTTCAGCATTTAAAGCCCGGCCGTCCAAATGGAGAAATTGGATTGTACTGGTGAACGTGACGCTCAAAAACGTAGCGAGCTAGGTAGTTTAAATATTGAAAACGGTTTTATCTCTAGAATTAAATATCTGTTTAAAATTTTGCATCCAATTGGTAAAATGAAAGAGGACCAAAATGCATACTTTATTTTCCTCCCTCTAGTACAGGGGTTCCCAACCTTTATACCCTCGCGTACCCTTTGATTAATCTTCTTGTTTTCGCGATTTCCCTAATGCCATATCCATCCACGCTGAAACAGCGAAGAGGCTAAATTACACTCGTGTACTTTATAATAATTGAAAGCAAATACCAGAACAATTAATTTAAAATAATAATACTGACCCGAAGCAATATTTAATACAATTATCTTTATTTAAATAACGAGAGGTGCAGGAAAATATATCTATAAAATCTGAAAAATAATAAGATACGACTTCACGAGAACTATTTTGGGGAGGACCTAGTAATTTTGAACCGCGGTCAGATGACGAGGACCAGGAAGACACCTGAGATATACAAATATTAAAATCAAATTTATAAGTGTCGAAGTGCAGAAAATCCTTGATACTGAGAATTTTATTTGACGTTCCTATGAATATATGCAAAAATATCTTATTCCGGAATAATATAACTAAAATTCCAGTTTTGACTGAAAATGTCTAATGCTCTTCATTTTCAAGTTATTCCTTTTTTGAAAAAATATTACTTGCCGAGAAGACAACAAGGAATAAGAAATTATAATCAATTTTGGAATTTTAAAATATTTGTAGTTATCTTTTCTTTTAATAAAGGAAAATTTAAATTTAAATGGACCATCGTTATTCAAATATATATATATATATATATATATATATATATATATATATATATTCTTTCCAAATAATGCGGTATTCTTACGCCTTTCTGAATTGAATATTAATTTTTTTAATATAGTGCGGAAAAAAATTAACCTTTTATCCATCTTCGATATTTTTAAGAATGAGGCT
Source organism: Araneus ventricosus (assembly GCA_013235015.1). Classification (NCBI taxonomy): domain Eukaryota; kingdom Metazoa; phylum Arthropoda; class Arachnida; order Araneae; family Araneidae; genus Araneus; species Araneus ventricosus. The sequence continues at coordinate 9,906 of BGPR01032815.1, read as the reverse complement.
ATCCTTCTTGGTAAATTACATACAGATGTTTCATATTTTTTAAAATCCTTTTTTACTAATTTTATTATTTGAGTTAACAATGTATTGAGTTGATAAATAGCTTTTATTACTCGTCTTTTTCTTTCATTTTTTAATACTCAATCAAAGAATTTCTAATAAAAATTTTCGTTTAATAGCTGATTACTTTTTAAAGACATCATGTAGAATAATCCTGCAAGATTTGAAATTTATTCTCCTAACTGATGTATAAAAATATATAATAAATGGCTCGTTTCTAAAAGTAAAAATAAACAAAATTAATACGAGAACGAAATTTAAGTAATTAAAGAAGCGAAGCCAGTTCCTGTGTAACTCGACAGTTCGGCATTTTGTCTAATTGTCCGTAATTTATTTTGTCATGCACTCAGGGAGAAACGCATTATCCATTTTTCTTCAAATTTTGCATAAATGTTCCTTGAAGTCATAAAAAAAGTTGTACGTGTAAGCATTTTTATTTTTGGATCCCGTTTCAATGTTTTGGTCGTTTTAATGATTTAAATGATTGGAGAGTCAATGACAAGTTTAACACCATTAAAACATTTGAATAATTTGGCCAATATCGATATATTTAAAGGTGATTTCCTTAATACTGCAAACAAGCAGACCATTAATAGCAATGTTGTGAGAATACTGATAAAAATGGAAACTTATGTAAATAAATCGATTTAAAAAAATGTCTAAAAGTTTAAAGAGTGGACGGAGAAGAAATCTTGGATTTTTTTGAGACGCGAGGTCTACTGTTCACAGAACTACTAGTAAATATTAAATGGATTGGCATTCAGAGCAATGAAGAATTAATCTTCAATAAGTTGTTCCACTATCTTAGAGTGACAAGATCGCAGATTTTTTTTGCAAAATAAGTAATAATACTATTTTCTGTGACCTCGTTCCGCGTTCGTAGTAAGCAAATGCTCTGCATTTGTGTCCTCGTATTATGAGATACGTCGTATTTACAGCGGATATCTATTAATTACTAATTTTTACTGTAAAGCAAGGATGGACATTGTTTTATATTTTAAAGGTTAATGAAATGATATATCACATTATATAAATTCTATAAAAAATTGTGTGTAGAGTTCCATTAAGCGCATGCGTAGGAGAATACCGAGGAATGATAACTGAAATATTATGCACTAATAAAGAAATGCAGAAACAAAGTGCGAAAAGAAAAAAAATTGTAATTTCTGTCTTTCTTTCATCAAGCTATTAATCTAAACATTAATGTAAACATCTCGTTAAAACAATAAATGAAATTTTTTATTTTGTTCTATACTTTAGTTCTTTGAGCATACTGGCAATTCCAGCTCAAGTGAAGTTTCGATAAAAATTTGCAAACCTCCTAAATATCTCTTAGCAGCACATAATCGATTTTTTTTTCTACAAAATTTCAACAGATTTCTTAAATTTGTTTAACAATAGGAGACTATATTTTTATGTCGAAAACATAAAATGCGAAATATCGCTCGATGACTAGAATAGCCAAAATTTATATACATGATATTTTTCATGAAGATTCTGTAATTCAAAACAAAAAAGGTGTTGTCAGATGGAAATTTTAATGATAGTACAGCTTTACATATGTAGACAACACCTCGTGAAATTTTTAGACGAAAAAACCTTCAGTAGACGCATTTATTGGCTGAACGAGGACTTTTATAAATACGATGAAAGATGGCAAAACAATCCTATATGGTCAATGCTTTTTCGTCGATTGCATCTTAACGATACTGTAATAATATCTATATATAGATTTTAACGTACTCATATAATATATAATTAGCTGCAGTGTCACCAGGTGGCGTCGTTTCTTTCCTCCTGACGGAACTTCTGAGAATCGCACGTAATTGTAATATTTCGTGGAGAATATATGAAATGAATGTTTGATTGACATTTGTTGAATTCATGTTTAGGATAGCGATACATGCTGCTTGAAATATTCACCGAAAATGACAATTTGAAGTACGCCTTTGAAATAGCATTTCTAAGAATGGTAAATATATAAGTAGATACGCTTAAAAGAAATCACCACTATTTCTATAAACATATTTTGTATATAAAATTTTATTTATTTCTTGACACCAAATTTCTTCTACTATGCAAGTTTTCTTTCATTTAAGGTCCGAATTCATATATTTGGGCTGGTAATAGCAAATGTAGTCCTAGACATATAAATGGTGCTGTAGGTTAACGAGTGATTAAACTCTCGGTTTTTAACATCTGCGCATTGATATTGCTGGGAAAGATGTGGAATTAGAAATTCAATTTCAGGGCAAAATCTGAAGTTCCTTATAATTATTATTATTATAAAATAAGATTGTTTATTGTTAAATAATATGGAATTAAAATAGAAAAGCAAATTCAAGATATAGAATAAATAGGAGAATGAGTTATTATGCAACGGGATTTTGGATTTACTAAGGCGTAATACACTGCCATTCCCACAGGAGTCAAGCCAGTGCGATGAGGCAGTACGTATTACGAAGGTTAGCTGCTGAGTTAGTTAGTCTTATGAGAGTATTGGAATGGTATTCCGCAATTTATCGGATTGCCGGGTAGCCTTTTGTGTCTATTTTTGTCGTAGTTTTTGACAGAGGTTAGTTATAGATTTTTCTGGAAATCATTGTTCCTTAGAAACCATAGCAAGTTACTCATTCGGCGAGCATTTTTATTTTATAGGACTTCTAATTCTTTTCTATGAGTCTTAGCTGCAGTGTTTCATATAGGTGAAGCGTAACTAATAAGAGGGCGTGCCATAGTTTTGTAAATTAGAAGTTGAATGGCTTCCGAGAGCTGGGGGTCGCATCTCATTATGGGGAATAATTTGGTTTAAGCACATTTGTAGTTTCTCTTATTCTTTTGGAACTGGTTTTTCAAAGTTAGGTGTCTATCACGAGTTATGTCAAGGGATACTGTTACGTTTTACGAGGGAATAATTCTTTTGAACAATAGAGCAGGGAGATTTCGTTTCCATAAGAAGTAGACTGATGGATATTTACTGATGTTAATTTGGAATCTCCATTGGATTAGAAGTGTTTGGAGGGGCTCACTGAATATCTCCGAGATGGTATATTGTTGTTGCTTGTTATAAAGAATAGCAATGTCGTATGCAAAGTGGTTGATGTCAGTTTCCTCGATTTGTGAGATATCATTGATGTGCAGATTATTTAAAATGTGCGTAGCATTCAATAATTCAAGGCCGAATAAATAATTACATATGGTTTGGAATATATTGATTCTAGTGTCAAAGAAATCAATTTGCAGATATTCTGACAAAGACAATGACCTGAGAAATAATGAATATCGTGTAAGATAGCATTTAAATGCTATACAATACGCATTTTAGAATTTTCAGATTTACACTACAAAAAGTTAATTAGTAAAATTCGTATTTACAAAAACTAAATATAATTTATAAATTGGTTTTCTTTTAAAGATTTAATTTAAGACTTCGTTTACAAACATTTTTAAGCACTATAAACTTTCTAAAAATTTTATACTAACATATATGGAACTCGTGTAAAGTTTAAATAAGAGTATGTGATTTATTATTTACAGCAAGAGTTTTAAATTACAATAAAACGTATTCTACTTTTAAGAGAAAACTTTTTTGTTCGTTATCATACACAGAACATCTGTGCTGTGGAACCCATTTCTGTTTTCGTTTCATGAAGGATTTATACCAGAAATCGGTTCTGAGAACGAAGGTTCTACATTACCCCATATGAACAAGAGAAAACCTGTCCATATTAAATGAAGAACTATTATTTGATTGATATGAAATTTTATTCAATATAGCATATAAATATCGCATAGCACATTGAATAAAGCAAAACAATAACCCAGAAGATACTATATTGTTTCGAACATTTTTATTCTTAAATGAAATTATTTTTCCCCAAAAATCTATCCACAATCATGGCAATCATCATAAAGCATAATATGACAGAAAGTTAATGATTACATTGTGGAAGATTTAAAATATAAAAGCGGTTCCAAAGCAAAGATGACTGCCATAAATTCATTCAAACTTTTTACAGTCTGCTGGTTCTTTCTGCTTTTTTCGAAACAAAACATATCGTGAAGAGAAATGGGTTTACAGTTACGATTCGAAATATGTATGGTATTTTCAGTAGCTCTCCTGCCTCTTGAGTAACGCTGCAATCGTTTTTTACACACTTCACTGCAACTTTAACCATGAAACAAGCTATAATCTTAGTTTTATCTAGTACTCAAGCTACACTAAATATTAGCTTCGCGAGTTAAAAAGATTTAAAGAAATTGATCGACTTGGATTATCCAAAAACGAAAACAAGTAATTTCACTTTTTATTCAACTTAATAACTCATTAAGAATAACGATAATTTTTGAAATACAATGAAGTATAGTGAAGCTTCGGGAATCGAACTAATTGTGGCTGCTGAATATTCGAATTCTGGAAATTTAGTATTGTCAAGGAAATTCACTAAAACCCCTGGATATATCAAATGCAGTAGAGTATTGACTTTGGGCTTTCTGTGTAAGAGTACGGAAAGAAATAGCAGCGATCCGCCCCTTACAGTGGAACGGAGGCAAAGAAGTTGAGGATAGTAACCTTATACTGGAGTGATTCACAGTTACTATAAAAACGCACGCTAAAAATAGCCTACTGAGTTAAAAGTGGCGTTGTTTGTTTTATCTATTGTCTAGATCGTCCAAGTCGAGTCAGTGTTCGCTTCACTGATCTCGCATACGTTGCCCCAACGATGCCTCTCATTGTGACGTTGCGTCGGAGTGTTGATCGTGTTGAAATGTTAATTTTGATTTCATTACATGGTATGAAAATATCTTTACTGTCACCTAATTCATATAAATGGCTGTGAGCTAGCAACATGCAATTTATTTATCTTGTATAAAACTTGTTCATTAAAGCCCACTTCTGATATGACACTTGGAAAGAGACTGGGCAATAATCTGACTATATAATTACAACTAAATTTTTTCAGACAATAATTTTTTAATTAAAAATCTGTAAAATTACGTTTACTTTAACCCTCTGAGCGACTAATAGGTCAGAGTAAGCCGTCTCAAAAATATCTCTCTGCTTGGCAATGGGTTCCTTTAAGAAATATCCCCCGTCACACAACAGGTGTTTGAAAACGAAACGCCTGAACTTTTCCCCCTCTCATTGCTATCTCCGGGAGGTCTAATCATCCCAGCGGGGAGAGTCTTCCCCCGTTCCTTATCGTTAGCAGATCCCCTTCCCAGAGCCGGACGGAGGGGAGTGCGAAAGGTGCGACCTCACAAGGCCCCGCGCAGCTGACTGATTTTGTAAAATGAAAATGATTTATGTTTTTTTAAATCCAAGTATTTGAATATAATTATACAATTTGTGCACATTTTACATCTACCAAACTAAGGCAAGGTTGGGCTCTTTAAAGTCGTGAAATATTAGAATATCTTACGAGCTGCACATAAACTGTTACAAACTCAGAAACATTATTGATAGAGAATATAAAAAATAACTGAAAACGAAACACAACGTGTGACATGTGTTTGTGTATGACAAGTGGCTATAATTTTATAAAGTCTCCATTTTTTTATTTAGTTAAAAAGAAAACAATAAATTTTGTTAGGAAAGCTAAGCATTTCACAATTTTGTTAGATTGCACTAAAGGCTTGAGCCATCAAGAACAATTGCTTGTTAGTTTAAGATGACTCTGAAAGCACATATACAAGCAGGGCCGGCCTATAGGCAATACAAGTTTCAATTTCTTTCTTACTCAGATTGAAAACCAAATATTTTCATTGTTTTTCATACAAGCAAATATTAAGACTGATTGAAATTAAAAAGAATTATATATAATTTTGCCCATCACCTTCAGGAGAGTCGTTTCAGTATCCCAAATATGAAAAAAAACTAAAATTTAAAGTAATATTTTTAAATGAGTGGTGAAAAAATTGCAAAACGTTTTTACACAGTCTAAATAATCTAATATAAAATTCCTAGGGATATTTCGGAACAAGGATAACGGTAAAACAAACTAGATCACACTGATCTTCTCGCTAAATTAAAAACACGAGAAAAACCCTATGAATAATGTTCTGAAATTTAAACAATACTTGATTTCAATTTAAATAATTTCCAGTATACAGCTCTTGTAAATTAAATGAAAACACTAAATTAAATTACCTTGAAAATAATGCATAAAAATATCATAAGGCATTGGAACCCTCCAAAGATATTGGGTCCCTAGGAAGTTACCTATTTCATAATCCGGGCCTGTTTTCAAAAACGATTTGTGTTGAAACGGCAAAAGACTTGACAGGAAAATATTGTTGACTAAAAATATCGTGAAATATGATTTTGAAAAATATCGTGAATCGGAATTCATACTATCTACTTTTAACAACTGCAATGAAAATAGTTGTGTAGTTAGTTGAAGTCGACACCTGAAATTAAGAATTAAAGAACTGGATGGGAAAAAAAAGCAATTTTTCTTTGAAGCAACCGATCCGTTTATTTTACCTCTCAATTATCTATTTTCTAGTCATAATGAATAGTGCCATTTTTTCTTTTCAGAAAAGATCGAAATTTATCATGAGCCAAAAGTGTCATATGGATTTTTATCTAATTAGGATAATATTCACAAACTGTCTGAAGACGATCTTCTTAAATGTTGCAAAGACTTAAATGCAACTTTGTAATGCGTAATTGATTTATTGAATGAAATCGAAATTTGTCATCCAGTTTTACCATTCAGGGACTCAGTAAGATAATATTTATTTAAAAATAATTTATTTAAATTGTATCCAAATTTTGTGACTGTTCCGAAAAATACATTAACCTTACCAATTACAAATGTTTCTGCAGAAATATCTTTCTCATGATTGAAAATAATAAAAAAATTACCCGAGTTCTAAAATTTGTTAAGAACGATTCAATTTCTTAGCCGTGATATCTGTCAAATCCGAATGAGCAATAAAATTAAATTGTGATTATATTATCAACGAATTTGCTATAATGAATGCAAGAAAATGAAACAAAAATAACATATTGTTTGTTACCTTATTCTAGCAAGTCGCAGTCGAAATTGTATTTTATGAGTTCATGAAGCAATTACTTTTATTATTTGAATTGTGAACAGTTCTAAATGTGATTGAGATGTCAAATTTTTAAAAATATTTTAGCTATGTATCATTTTCATGTATTCCTTAATATACCAATTTGTGCAATGTAATGAGTAACAAAATGCGATAAATTAATTATTCTGGGTAAGAGATTATATCTGGGTTTCTAGTCATATTTCTAAAAAATAGGAATAGAAACCCAGTCAAAACTTATTAAATTTTTTTCTACATGGTCTTTTCTTTGCAAAATTGGCAAAATAAAAAAATAACAGAAATCTGTTACTTATTTCAAATTATTCATGCGATTTCAGGGATAAACACCTTTTCAAGGTGTTATGCGGAATGTTTGCCAAAATTGCTAAGATAATCAATTTAGAGGTTTATTCAGTGGCATCTCTTCACAAGCCTTTTTTTGTTTATGAAAAGAAATGCTTATAATTATTTCCACGCCATAATAAAAATCTGAGAGATTTTCTTCCACAAGTTTCCGAAAAGCTGCACTGAAACTTCCCTGCCTTGCTATGCGTTTTAACGATAAGGAATTCAATTGTTGCCGTAAACGTTCCTTCCTACCACCTGCGAGCCCGTCTATTGTGAAGTTTATCACAACGAATCTGTCACTGTCAACCAAGTCATCAATGGAGGAGAAAGCAGAGGCGAGAAAACACGTATTTGCCGCATACGACTGCAAAATTCAAACCAGGAAAAAAACGGTTGTTCCCATCTTCAAGGCGACCGAAAGAGAAGAAATAACACGGTTGTGCGGAAGTCGGAGTAGATTTGCTTTACGTAGAAAACCGTTTGCGGCGCTCAGAGGGTTAATGCGAAGAACCGATGATAATTGGACCTGTGTGCTTGGAAGTTTGAAATTTCAACTTGTGTGGATATCGAAGTACTCCATTTCGACTGGTTTGCAATACATGTTGAAATGCAATCGTTGTAGGCATGTGTGTTTATATGGAGAGGAGAGGTCTCTCGTTCTTGAGGAAATCGGAGCAGGCGTTGGGGGAGGTGCATCAGGGGTTCGCAGTGGCCCGAAAGTGATAGGTTTCTTCTTTCAGCGAAGCAGCCACACCATGACATTGGAGATTCCATGGTTTGAGTGGAGAAGCAAAACAATGTCATTTACGCGGAGTGGATCTCGTAAACGACGGACGTTAGGGTAACTCCTTGTGAGACTTCCCTTGATAATAGAGGTAATTTTGTTTCCAAATCCATTATGTGACTTTCCGCTCTAAAAACAAAAAGGAAAAGTTGTCGGGTGGGTGAATTCTTTTTTTTTTCATGTTGAATTTACGTACTGTATTTGCACATTATTTATAAAAAAAATTGAAACTCGAAAACCACCAATTTATACAGAAAAGTTCCACAATATTTAAAATCGTATTTAGCTCGAAATCGTATTTTGAAATGACTAAATTACCCATTTATATTGAAATAAAAGAATAAATGAATTTTTTAATAATGGAAAGAAAATTTAACAAAAAATTAAATATATATTTTCACATAGTCTATGATAAAAAGTTAATCTCTGCATATTGCGTAAATGAATGAAATTACAGTAAATATAAAACTTCAACACAATTTTAAAATTATACAAACTAAACTTTTTCTCACTTTTCTAATACGCATTTGTCAGAAGGTTATAAAACTAATATGGTAAATACTTTACATTAATATAACAAAACAGAATTGCAATCGTTTATGTTTTTCTCATACCGCAATTCACTATTCCACGGGTACGCTTCGGTCCCGATTAATCCGTTTAAAATCTAGAGAATACCATAGTTTTCATTAAAATACAGAATAATTCGATCATATGAAATTAAAAAATAACTAATTGTATTATATGATGCACAATATATATATATATATATGATTAAAATTTTCACAAGGCGTCATTTCCAAATTTAAAATTGCACCATCTTCCAAATTTTCTTTGGCAATCTCCTTTCTTGATGTCAAATAAATTTCGGCCTTGCCATTTGACCATTTTATGAATAAAAATGATTAAATTCTTCTCTTCTATATTATGATATTTGTCTTCATTGAAAAGATTTTGGTGAACATTAAAGGGGAATTCTGGGGAAAAACGGTATGTGGCATTACGATTTACTATCTAAGTCTTGGATTGTGCCAATTTCACATTTATTTTCTGCCATTTGAAATTTAAAGTTATTTAGAACATTCGATATCAAATTTGAAGTTTTGTTTAAATTAGAAGAAAAAGTAGACAAAACGTAGAATTTTTTAAAGAAGGAAATTAATATTCCAACAAGAATGCTCCATTTTGAAATTTTTTCATATTAAGCATTTGAGAGGAAAATGCGGTGTACAGAATCATATGAAAAATTAGTAACTTATAAAGCGAAGATTAATATATGTAATCCAAATATGCACGTGGTGGAGGAAATAGGTTTAAAGAAAGAAAAAAATTAAGGCAAAGCCGAAAGCCATGAGATCTACACAGAACATTATCTATATTAGAAAAAGCCAGACATTTCGGTTACACACATGAATTTGGCTACGTGGCAAAGAGATTCAGGCAGCTTATGAGATCACAAATTTCCCTATATCTGTCTACATGTCAGAATACACATAGGATGCTGCTTGATTCTATGATGATTTAATATCAAATAGGAGTTAAAGTGGAATTGATTTCTTGTACTAAATCTTTCAGGTTTTTTTCTTTTGTTCATTTGATTTAATATCAAACAGTAGTTATACCAGAATCAATTTATTTTTCTAAATCTCTTAGAA